>CAWUFW010009058.1:600000-822267 GCA_963921515.1 Calotriton arnoldi | reverse complement strand
TGTACTTCGTTCAGTTACATTATTGCTACAAGATAGGTTCAGAAAGAGGCAAGTGAGGTGCAGAAAGAGGCAAGAGAGGTGTAGAAAATGGCATGAGAACTGCAGAAAGAGGCAAGAGGGATGCAAAAAAGGAAGAAGGGTGCAGAAAGAAGCAAGTGAGGTGCAGAAAGAAGCAAGAGAAGTGCAGAAACAATCAAGAGAGGTGCAGAAAGAGGGAAGAAGACTGCAGAAAGAGACAACAGGGGTGCAGAAAGAAGCAAGAGAGGTGCAGAAAGAGGCAAGAGAACTGCAGAAAGAGGCAAGGAAGTTGCAGAAACAGGCAAAAGAGGTGCAGAAAGAGGGAACAAGGTTGCAGAAAGAGGCAAGAGGGGTGCAGAAATTTGTAAGAGAGGTGCAGAAAGAAGCAAGAGCAGTGCAAAAGAACCAACTGAAATGCAAAAAGAGGCAAGAGGGGTGCAGAAAGAGGGAAGAGATGTGTAGAAAGAGGCAAGATAGGTGCACAAAGAGGGAAGAAGGGTGCAGAAAGAGGCAAGAGGGGTGCAGAAAGAAGCAACAGAGATGCAGAAAGAAGCAAGATAAGTGCAGAAAGAAGCAACAGAGTTGCAGAAAGAAGCAACAGAGGTGCAGAAAGAAGCAACAGAGGTGCAGAAAGAGGCAAGAGGGGTACAGAAAGAGGCAAGATAAGTGCAGAAAGAAGCAATAGCGGTGCAGGAGGAGGAAAGAGAACACCAGAAAGACGCAAGAGAGTTGCAGAAACAGGCAAAAGAGGTACAGAAAGAGGGAAGAGAGGTGCAGACAGAGGCAAGAGGGGTGCATACATTTGCAAGAGAGTTGCAGAAAGAAGCAAGAGCAGTGCAAAAGAACCAACAGAGGTGCAGAAAGAGGCAAGAGGGGTGCAGAAAGAGGCAAGAGAAGTGCAGAAAGAGTGAACAGTGGTGGAGACAGGTGCACGAGATGTATAGAAAGAGGGAGGAGGGGTGCAGAAAGAGGCACGATTGGTGCAGAAAGAATAAAGAGCGGTGCAGAAAGAAACAAGAGAAGTGCAGAATTAAGCAACAGGGGTGCAGAACAAGGCAAGACGGGTGCAGAAAGAGGCAAGAGGAGTGCAGAAAGAGGCAACAGAGGTGCAGAAGGAGGCAAGAGAACTGCAGAAAGAGGCAAGAGAGTTGAAGAAACAGGCAAAAGAGGTGCGGAAAGAGGGAACAGGTGTTTAGACAGAGGCAAGAGAAGTACAGAAAGAGGGAAGAGGGGTGCAGAAAGAGGCAAGAGGGGTACAGAAATTTGCAAGAGAGGTGCAGAAAGAAGTAAGAGCAGTGCAGAAGGGACCAACAGAGGTGCAGAAAGAGGCAAGAGGGGTGCAGAAAGAGGCAAGAGAAATGCAGAAAGAATCAAAAGAGGTACAGAAAGAGGTAAGAGGGTTGCAGAAAGAGGCAAGAGAAATGCAGAAAGAAGCAAGAGAGATGCACAAAGAGGGAAGAAGGGTGCAGGAAAAGGGGAGAAGGGTGCAGGAGAAGCAAGAGAGGTGCAGAAAGAGGTAAGAGGGTTGCAGAAAGAGGCAAGAGAAATGCAGAAAGAAGCAAGAGAGATGCACAAAGAGGGAAGAAGGGTGCAGAAAGCAGTTCAGAAAGAACCAAGGGATATGCAGAAAGAGGCAAGAGAGGTACAGAAAGAGGCAAGAGAGGTGCAGAAAAAGGGAAGAAGGGTGCAGAAAGAAGCACGATAGGTGCAGAAAGAAGAAAGAAAGAGAACTGCATAAAGAGGCAAGAGAGTTGCAGAAACAGGCAAAAGGGGTGCAGAAAGAGGGAACAGGTGTGCAGACTGAGGCAAGAGAGGTGGAGAATGAGATAAGAGGGGTACAGAAAGAGGCAAGAGGGATGTAGAAATTTGCAACAGAGGTGCAGAAAGCAGCAAGAGGAGTGCAGATAGAACCAACAGATGTGCAGAAAGAGGCAAGTGAAGTGCAGAAAGAAGCAAAGAGGTGCAGAAAGAGGCAAGAGAACTGCAGAAAAAGGCAATAGAGGTGCAGAAAGAGCAGGAGAGGTGCACAAAGAGGCAAGAGGGGTACAGAAAGAGGTAAGAGGGGTGCAGAAAGAAGCAACAGAGGTGCTAAAAGAGGCAAGAGGGATGCAGAAAGAGGCAAGAGAAGTGCAGAAAGAAGCAACAGAGGTGAAGAAAGAGGCAAGAGAGGTGCAGATGCAGGCAAGAAAGGTGCAGAAAGAGGGAACAGGGGTGCAGAAAGAGTCAAGAGGGATACAGAAATTTGCAAAAGAGGTGCAGAAAGAAGCAAGAGCAGTGCAGAAAGAAGCAAGAGAAGTGCAGAAAGAAGCAAGAGAGATGGAGAAACAGGAAAGAGGGGTGCAGAAAGAGGCAAGAGGGATGCATAAATTTGCAAAAGAGTTGCAGAAAGAAGCAAGAGCAGGGCAGAAAGTACCAACAGAGGTGCACAAAGAGGCAAGAGGGGTACAGAAAGAGGCAGGAGGGGTGCAGAAAGAAGGAAGAGAAGTGCAGAAAGAAGCAACAGAGGTGCTGAAAGAGGCACGAAGGGTGCAGAAAGAGGCAAGAGACGTGCAGAAAGAAGGAACAGAGGTACAGCAAGAGGCAAGAGAGGTGCAGAAACAGGCAGGAAAGGTGCAGAAAGAGGGGACAGGGGTGCAGAAAGAGGCAATAGAGGTGCAGAAAGAGGGAAGGGGGTGCAGAAAGAAGCAAATGAGGTACAGAAAGAGGGGAGAGGGTGCGGAAAGAGGCAAGAGAACTGCAGAAAGAGGCAAGACAGGTGCAGGAAAGGGGAAGAAGGGTGCAGAAAGAGCCAAGAGAGGTGCAGAAAGAGGCAAGAGAGATGCACAAAGAGGGAAGAAGGGTACAGAAAGAGGCAAGAGGGATGCAGAAAGGAGCAAGAGGTGCAGAAAGAAGCAACAGAAGTGCAGAATGAATCAACAGGGGTGTAGAAAGAGGCAAGAGGGGTGCAGAAAGAGACAAGAGGAGTGAAGAAAGAGGCAGCAGAGGAGCAGAAGGAGGCAAGAGAACTGCAGAAAGAGGCAAGAGAGTTGCAGAAACAGGCAAAGAATGTGCAGAAAGAGGGAACAGGGGTGGAGACAGATGCAAGAGAGGTACAGAAAGAGTGAGGAGGGGTGCAGAATGAGGCAAGATGGGTGCAGAAAGAAGCAAGAGAGGTGCAGAAAGAAGCAAGAGAAGTGCAGAATGAAGCAACAGGGGTGCAGAAAGAGGCAAGACAGGTGCAGAAAGAGGCAAGAGGGGTGCAGAAAGAGGCAAGAGAGTTGCCGAAAGAGGCAAGAGAGGTGCAGAAACAGGAAGGAGAGGTGCAGAAAGAGGGAACAGGGGTGCAGAAAGAGGCAAGAGAGGTGCAGAAAGAGGGAAGAAGGGTGCAGAAAGAGGCAAGAGAGGTGCAGAAAGAAGCAAGTAGAGGTGCAGAAAGAGGCAAGAGAGGTGCAGAAAGAAGGCAACAGAGGTGCAGAAAGAGGCAAGAGAGGTGCAGAAAGAGGGAAGAGAGGTGTAGAAAGAGGCAAGAGAGTTGTAGAAAGAGGGAAGAGAGGTGCAGAAAGAGGATAGAGAGTGCAGAAAGAAGCAACAGAGGTGCAGAAAGAAGCAAGAGAAGTGCAGAAGAACAAACAGAGGTGAAGAAAGAGGCAAGAGATGTGCAGAAATAGGCAAGAGAAGTGCAGAAAGAAGCAAGAGAGTGTGCAGAAAGAGGCAAGAGGGGTGCAGAAAGAGGAAGAGAGGTGCAGAAAGAGGCAAGAGAGGTGCAGAAAGAGGCAAGAAGGGTGCAGAAAGAGGCAAGAGGAGTGCTAGAAAGAAGCAACAGAGGTGCAGAAAGAAGCAAGAGAAGTGCAGAAAGAAGCAACAGAGGTGCAGAAAGAGGCAAGAGGGGTGCAGAAAGAGGCAAGAGAAGTGCAGAAAGAGGCAATAGAAGTGCAGAAAGAGGCAAGAGAGGTGCAGAAAGAGGCAAGAGAGGTGCAGAAAGAGGGAAGAGGGGTGCAGAAAGAGGCAAGAGGGGTGCAGAAAGAAGCAAGAGAGGTGCAGAAAGAGGCAAGCAGAGTTGCAGAAAGAAGCAAGAGAGGTGCAGAAAGAGGCAAGAGAGGTACAGAAAGAGGCAAGAGGGGTGCAGAAAGAGGCAAGAGAGGTGCAGAAAGAGGCAGAGAGAGGTGCAGAAAGAGGCAAGAGAAGTGCAGAAAGAAGCAAGCAGAGGTGCAGAAAGAGGCAAGAGAGGTGCAGAAACAGGCAAGAGAGGTGCAGAAAGAGGCAACAGAGGTGCAGAAAGAGGCAAGAGAGGTGCAGAAAGAGGGAAGAGGGTGCAGAAAGAAGCAAATGAGGTACAGAAAGAGGGAGAGGGTGCGGAAAGAGGCAAGAGAACTGCAGAAAGAGGCAAGACAGGTGCAGGAAAGGGGAAGAAGGGTGCAGAAAGAGCCAAGAGAGGTGCAGAAAGAGGCAAGAGAGATGCACAAAGAGGAAGAAGGGTACAGAAAGAGGCAAGAGGGATGCAGAAAGGAGCAAGAGGTGCAGAAAGAAGCAACAGAAGTGCAGAATGAATCAACAGGGGTGTAGAAAGAGGCAAGAGGGGTGCAGAAAGAGACAAGAGGAGTGAAGAAAGAGGCAGCAGAGGAGCAGAAGGAGGCAAGAGAACTGCAGAAAGAGGCAAGAGAGTTGCAGAAACAGGCAAAGAATGTGCAGAAAGAGGGAACAGGGGTGGAGACAGATGCAAGAGAGGTACAGAAAGAGGGAGGAGGGGTGCAGAATGAGGCAAGATGGGTGCAGAAAGAAGCAAGAGAGGTGCAGAAAGAAGCAAGAGAAGTGCAGAATGAAGCAACAGGGGTGCAGAAAGAGGCAAGACAGGTGCAGAAAGAGGCAAGAGGGGTGCAGAAAGAGGCAAGAGAGTGCAGAAAGAGGCAAGAGAGGTGCAGAAACAGGAAAAAGAGGTGCAGAAAGAGGTAACAGGGGTGCAGAAAGAGGCAAGAGAAGTGCAGAAAGAGGGAAGACGGGTGCAGAAAAAGGCAAGAGGGTGCAGAAAGAAGCAAGTGAGGTGCAGAAAGAGGCAACAGAGGTGCAGAAAGAAGGAACGAGAGGTGCAGAAAGAGGCAAGAGAGGTGCAGAAAGAGGCAAGAGAGGTGCAGAAAGAGGCAAGAGAGGTGCAGAAAGAGGGAAGAAGGGTGCAGAAGGAGGAAGAGAGGTGCAGAAAGAAGCAACAGAGGTGCAGAAAGAAGCAAGAGTAGTGCAGAAGAACCAACAGAGGTGCAGAAAGAGGCAAGAGAGGTGCAGAAAGAGGCAAGAGAGAGTGCAGAAAGAAGTAACAGAGGTGCCTAAAGAGGCAAGAGGGGTGCAGAAAGAGGGAAGAGAGGTGTAGAAAGAGGCAAGAGAGTTGCACAAAGAGGGAAGAAGGGTGCAGAAAGAGGCAAGAGGGGTGCTGAAAGAAGCAACAGAGGTGCAGAAAAAAGCAAGAGAAGTGCAGAAAGAAGCAACAGAGGTGCAGAAAGAGGCAAGAGGGGTGCAGAAAGAGGCAAGAGAAGTGCAAAAAGAGGCAATAGAAGTGCAGAAAGAGGCAAGAGAGGTGCAGAAACAGGCAGGAGAGGTGCAGAAAGAGGGAAGAAGGGTGCAGAAAGAGGCAAGAGGGGTACAGAAAGAAGCAAGTGAGGTGCAGAAATAGGCAACAGAGTTGCAGAAAGAAGCAAGAGAAATGCAGAAAGAAGAAACAGAGGTGCAGAAAGAGGCAAGAGGGGTGCAGAAAGAGGAAAGAGAGGTGCAGAAACAGGCAGGAGAGGTGCAGAAAGAGGCAAGAGAAGTGCAGAAAGAAGGAAGAAGGGTGCATAAAGAGGCAAGAGAGGTACAGAAATAAGCAAGTGAGATGCAGAAAGAGGCAACAAAGGTGCAGAAAGAGGCAGGAGAGGTGCAGAAAGAAGGAACAGAGGTGCCCAAAGAGGCAAGAGGGGTGCAGAAAGAGGGACGAGAGGTGTAGAAAGAGGCAAGAGAGTTGCAGAAAGAGGGAATAAGGGTGCAGAAAGAGGCAAGAGGGGTGCAGAAAGAAGCAACAGAGGTGCAGAAAGAAGCAAGAGCAGTGCAAAGAGAAGCAAAGAGGTGCAGAAAGAGGCAAGAGAACTGCAGAAAAAGGCAATAGAGGTGCAGAAAGAGCAGGAGAGGTGCACAAAGAGGCAAGAGGTGTACAGAAAGAGGGAAGAGAGGTGCAGAAAGAAGCAACAGAGGTGCTAGAAAGAGGCAAGAGGGATGCAGAAAGAGGCAAGAGAAGTGCAGAAAGAAGCAACAGAGGTGCAGAAAGAGGCAAGAGAGGTGCAGATAGCAGGCAAGAAAGGTGCAGAAAGAGGGAACAGGGGTGCAGAAAGAATCAAGAGGGATACAGAAATTTGCAAGAGAGGTGCTGAAAGAAGCAAGAGCAGTGCAGAAAGAAGCAAGAGAAGTGCAGAAAGAAGCAAGAGAGGTGGAGAAACAAGAAAGAGCGGTGCAGAAAGAGGCAAGAGGGAAGCAGAAATTTGCAAGAGAGTTGCAGAAAGAAGCAAGAGCAGGACAGAAAGAACCAACAGAGGTGCAGAAAGAGGCAAGAGGGGTACAGAAAGAGGCAGGAGAGGTGCAGAAAGAAGGAAGAGAAGTGCAGAAAGAAGCAACAGAGGTGCTGAAAGAGGCACGAAGGGTGCAGAAAGAGGCAAGAGACATACAGAAAGAAGCAACAGAGGTAGAAAAGAGGCAAGAGAGGTGCAGAAACAGGCAGGAAAGGTGCAGAAAGAGGGAACAGGGGGGCAGAAAGAGGCAATAGAGGTGCAGAAAGAGGGAAGGGAGTGCAGAAAGAAGCAAAAGAGGTACAGAAAGAGGCAAGAGGGTGCGGAAAGAGGCAAGAGAACTGCAGAAAGAGGCAAGAGAGGTGCAGAAAGAGGAAGAGGGTGCAGAAAGAGGAAAGAGGTGCAGAAAGAGGCAAGAGAGTGCACAAAGAGGGAAGAAGGGTACAGAAAGAGGCAAGAGGGATGCAGAAAGAAGCAAGAGGTGCAGAAAGAAGCAACAGAAGTGCAGAATGAATCAACAGAGGTGTAGAAAGAGGCAAGAGAGGTGCAGAAAGAGACAAGAGGAGTGAAGAAAGAGGCAACAGAAGAGCAGAAGGAGGCAAGAGAACTGCAGAAAGAGGCAAGAGAGTTGCAGAAACAGTCAAAAGAGGTGCAGAAAGAGGGAACAAGGATGGAGACAGATGCAAGAGAGGTACAGAAAGAGGGAGGAGGGGTACAGAAAGAGGCAAGATTGGTGCAGAAAGAAGCAAGAGAGGTGCAGAAAGAAGCAAGAGAAGTGCAGAATGAAGCAACAGGGGTGCAGAAAGAGGCAAGACAGGTGCAGAAAGAGGCAAGAGGGGTGCAGAAAGAGGCAAGAGAGGTGCAGAAACAGGAGAGAGAGAGGTGCAGAAAGAGGGAACAGGGGTGTAGACAGAGGCAAGAGAAGTACAGAAAGAGGGAAGAGGGGTGCAGAAAGAGGCAAGAGAGGTGCAGAAAGAAAAGAGTGCAGAAAGCAACATAGGTGCAGAAAGAGGCAAGAAAGGTGCAGAAAGAGGCAAGAGAAGTGCAGAAAGAAGCAGCAGAGGTGCAGAAAGAGGCAAGAGAGGTGCAGAAAGAGGCAAGAGGGGTGCAGAAAGAGGCAAGAGAGGTGCAGAAAGAGGGAAGAGAGGTGCAGAAAGAGGGAAGAGGGGTGCAGAAAGAGGCAAGAGGGGTGCAGAAAGAGGCAACAGAGGTGCAGAAAGAAGGAACAGAAGCGCAGAAAGAGGCAAGAGGGGTGCAGAAAGAGGCAAGAGAGGTGCAGAAAGAGGCAAGAGAGGTGCACAAAGAGGGAAGAGGGTGCAGAAGGAGGCAAGAGAGGTGCAGAAAGAAGCAAGAGAGGTGCAGAAAGAAGCAAGAGTAGTGCAGAAAGAAGCAACAGAGGTGCAGAAAGAGGCAAGAGGGGTGCAGAAAGAGGCAAGAGAAGTGCAGAAAGAGGCAATAGAGGTGCAGAAAGAGGCAAGAGAGGTGCAGAAAGAGGCAAGAGAGGTGCAGAAAGAGGGAAGAGGGGTGCAGAAAGAGTAAGAGAAGTGCAGAAAGAAGCAACAGAGGTGCAGAAAGAGGCAAGAGAGGTGCAGAAAGAAGCAAGAGAAATGCAGAAAGAAGCAACAGAGGTGCAGAAAGAGGCAAGAGGGGTGCAGAAAGAGGAAAGAGAGGTGCAGAAAGAGGCAAGAGAGGTGCAGAAAGAGGGAAGAGAGGTGCAGAAAGAGGCAAGAGAAGTGCAGAAAGAAGGAAGACAGGTGCAGAAAGAGGCAAGAGAGGTGCAGAAAGAAGCAAGAGAGGTGCAGAAAGAGGCAAGAAGGGTGCAGAAATGAGGCAAGAGAGGTGCAGAAAGAAGGAACAGAGGCGTCAAAGAGGCAAGAGAGGTGCAGAAAGAGGACGAGAGGTGCAGAAAGAGGCAAGAGAGTTGCAGAAAGAGGGAATAAGGGTGCAGAAAGCAGGCAAGAGGAGTGCAGATAGAAGCAACAGAGGTGCAGAAAGAGGCAAGTGAAGTGCAGAGAGAAGCAAAGAGGTGCAGAAAGAGGCAAGAGAACTGCAGAAAAAGGCAATAGAGGTGCAGAAAGAGCAGGAGAGGTGCACAAAGAGGCAAGAGGTGTACAGAAAGAGGTAAGAGGGGTGCAGAAAGAAGCAACAGAGGTGCTAAAAGAGGCAAGAGGGATGCAGAAAGAGGCAAGAGAAGTGCAGAAAGAAGCAACAGAGGTGAAGAAAGAGGCAAGAGAGGTGCAGATGCAGGCAAGAAAGGTGCAGAAAGAGGGAACAGGGGTACAGAAAGAGTCAAGAGCGATACAGAAATTTGCAAAAGAGGTGCAGAAAGAAGCAAGAGCAGTGCAGAAAGAAGCAAGAGAAGTGCAGAAAGAAGCAAGAGAGGTGGAGAAACAGGAAAGAGGGGTGCAGAAAGAGGCAAGAGGGATGCAGACATTTGCAAAAGAGTTGCAGAAAGAAGCAAGAGCAGGGCAGAAATAACCAACAGTGGTGCAAAAAGAGGCAAGAGGGGTACAGAAAGAGGCAGGAGGGGTGCAGAAAGAAGGAAGAGAAGTGCAGAAAGAAGCAACAGAGGTGCTGAATGAGGCACGAAGGGTGCAGAAAGAGGCAAGAGACGTGCAGAAAGAAGGAACAGAGGTTCAGCAAGAGGAAAGAGAGGTGCAGAAACAGGCAGGAAAGGTGCAGAAAGAGGGGACAGGGGTGCAGAAAGAGGCAATAGAGGTGCAGAAAGAGGGAAGGGGTGCAGAAAGAAGCAAATGAGGTACAGAAAGAGGGAGAGGGTGCGGAAAGAGGCAAGAGAACTGCAGAAAGAGGCAAGACAGGTGCAGGAAAGGGGAAGAAGGGTGCAGAAAGAGCCAAGAGAGGTGCAGAAAGAGGCAAGAGAGATGCACAAAGAGGGAAGAAGGGTACAGAAAGAGGCAAGAGGGATGCAGAAAGGAGCAAGAGGTGCAGAAAGAAGCAACAGAAGTGCAGAATGAATCAACAGAGGTGTAGAAAGAGGCAAGAGAGGTGCAGAAAGAGACAAGAGGAGTGAAGAAAGAGGCAGCAGAGGAGCAGAAGGAGGCAAGAGAACTGCAGAAAGAGGCAAGAGAGTTGCAGAAACAGGCAAAGAATGTGCAGAAAGAGGGAACAGGGGTGGAGACAGATGCAAGAGAGGTACAGAAAGAGGGAGGAGGGGTGCAGAATGAGGCAAGATGGGTGCAGAAAGAAGCAAGAGAGGTGCAGAAAGAAGCAAGAGAAGTGCAGAATGAAGCAACAGGGGTGCAGAAAGAGGCAAGACAGGTGCAGAAAGAGGCAAGAGGGGTGCAGAAAGAGGCAAGAGAGTTGCAGAAACAGGCAAAAGAGGTGCAGAAAGAGGGAAAAGGGGTGTAGGCAGAGGCAAGGGAAGTACAGAAAGAGGGAAGAGGGGTGCAGAAAGAGGCAAGAGGGGTGCAGAAAGAAAAAAAAGGAGTCCAGAAATAAGCAACATAGGTGCTTAAAGAGGAAAGAAAGGTGCAGAAAGAGGCAAGAGAAGTGCAGAAAGAAGCAGCAGAGGTGCCGAAAGAGGCAAGAGAGGTGCAGAAACAGGAAGGAGAGGTGCAGAAAGAGGGAACAGGGGTGCAGAAAGAGGCAAGAGAAGTGCAGAAAGAGGGAAGAAGGGTGCATAAAGAGGGAAGAGAGGTACAGAAAGAAGCAAGTGAGGTGCAGAAAGAGGCAACAGAGGTGCAGAAAGAAGGAACAGAGGTGCCCAAAGAGGCAAGAGGGGTGCAGAAAGAGGGAAGAGAGGTGTAGAAAGAGGCAAGAGAGTTGCACAAAGAGGGAAGAAGGGTGCAGAAGGGGGCAAGAGAGGTGCAGAAAGAAGCAACAGAGGTGCAGAAAAAAAGCAAGAGTAGTGCAAAAGAACCAACAGAGGTGCAGAAAGAGGCAAGAGGGGTGCAGAATGAGGCAAGAGAAGTGCAGAAAGAAGGAACAGATGTGCCCAAAGAGGCAAGAGGGGTGCAGAAAGTGGGACGAGAGGTGTAGAAAGAGGCAAGATAGTTGCACAAAGAGGCAAGAGGGGTACAGAAAGAAGCAAGTGAGGTGCAGAAATAGGCAACAGAGTTGCAGAAAGAAGCAAGAGAAATGCAGAAAGAAGAAACAGAGGTGCAGAAAGAGGCAAGAGGGGTGCAGAAAGAGGAAAGAGAGGTGCAGAAACAGGCAGGAGAGGTGCAGAAAGAGGGAACAGGGGTGCAGAAAGAGGCAAGAGAAGTGCAGAAAGAAGGAAGAAGGGTGCATAAAGAGGCAAGAGAGGTACAGAAATAAGCAAGTGAGGTGCAGAAAGAGGCAACAAAGGTGCAGAAAGAGGCAGGAGAGGTGCAGAAAGAAGGAACAGAGGTGCCCAAAGAGGCAAGAGGGGTGCAGAAAGAGGGACGAGAGGTGTAGAAAGAGGCAAGAGAGTTGCAGAAAGAGGGAATAAGGGTGCAGAAAGAGGCAAGAGGGGTGCAGAAAGAAGCAACAGAGGTGCAGAAAGAAGCAAGAGCAGTGCAAAAGAACCAACAGAGGTGCAGAAAGAGGCAAGAGTGGTGCAGAAAGAGGCAAGAGAAGTGCAGAAAGAAGGAACATATGTGCCCAAAGAGGCAAGAGGGGTACAGAAATAGGGAAGAGAGGTTTAGAAAGAGGCAAGAGAGTTGCACAAAGAGAGAAGAAGGGTGCAGAAAGAGGCACGAGGGGTGCAGAAACAAGCAACAGAGGTGGAGAAAGAAGCAAGAGAAGTACAGAAAGAAGCAAGAGGGGTGCAGAAAGAAGCAACAGATGTGCACAAAGAGGCAAGAGGGGTGCAGAAAGAGGGAAGAGATGTGTAGAAAGAGGCAAGATAGTTGCACAAAGAGGGAAGAAGGGTGCAGAAAGAGGCAAGAGGGGTACAGAAAGAAGCAACAGAGATGCAGAAAGAAGCAAGATAAGTGCAGAAAGAAGCAACAGAGGTGCAGAAAGAAGCAACAGAGGTGCAGAAAGAGGCAAGAGGGGTACAGAAAGAGGCAAGAGAAGTGCAGAGAGAAGCAACAGAGGGGCAGAAAGAGGCAAGAGAAGTGCAGAAAGAAGCAATAGAGGTGCAGGAGGAGGAAAGAGAACACCAGAAAGACGCAAGAGAGTTGCAGAAACAGGCAAAAGAGGTACAGAAAGAGGGAAGAGAGGTGCAGACAGAGGCAAGAGGGGTGCATACATTTGCAAGAGAGTTGCAGAAAGAAGCAAGAGCAGTGCAAAAGAACCAACAGAGGTGCAGAAAGAGGCAAGAGGGGTGCAGAAAGAGGCAAGAGAAGTGCAGAAAGAGCGAACAGGGGTGGAGACAGGTGCACAAGAGGTATAGAAAGAGGGAGGAGGGGTGCAGAAAGAGGCACGATTGGTGCAGAAAGAATAAAGAGCGGTGCAGAAAGAAACAAGAGAAGTGCAGAATGAAGCAACAGGGGTGCAGAACGAGGCAAGACGGGTGCAGAAAGAGGCAAGAGGAGTGCAGAAAGAGGCAACAGAGGTGCAGAAGGAGGCAAGAGAACTGCAGAAAGAGGCAAGAGAGTTGAAGAAACAGGCAAAGAAAGAGGGAACAGGTGTTTAGACAGAGGCAAGAGAAGTACAGAAAGAGGGAAGAGGGGTGCAGAAAGAGGCAAGAGGGGTACAGAAATTTGCAAGAGAGGTGCAGAAAGAAGTAAGAGCAGTGCAGAAGGGACCAACAGAGGTGCAGAAAGAGGCAAGAGGGGTGCAGAAAGAGGCAAGAGAAGTGCAGAAAGAAGCAAAAGAGGTACAGAAAGAGGGAAGAGGGTGCAGAAAGAGGCAAGAGAACTGCAGAAAGAGGCAACAGAGGTGCAGAAAGAGGCAAGACAGGTGCAGGAAAAGGGAAGAAGGGTGCAGGAGAAGCAAGAGAGGTGCAGAAAGAGGTAAGAGGGTTGCAGAAAGAGGCAAGAGAAATGCAGAAAGAAGCAAGAGAGATGCACAAAGAGGGAAGAAGGGTGCAGAAAGAGGCAAGAGCAGTTCAGAAAGAACCAAGGGATGTGCAGAAAGAGGCAAGAGAGGTACAGAAAGAGGCAAGAGAGGTGCAGAAAAAGGGAAGAAGGGTGCAGAAAGAAGCACGAGAGGTGCAGAAAGAAGAAAGAAAGAGAACTGCATAAAGAGGCAAGAGAGTTGCAGAAACAGGCAAAAGGGGTGCAGAAAGAGGGAACGGGTGTGCAGACTGAGGCAAGAGAGGTGGAGAAAGAGATAAGAGGGGTACAGAAAGAGGCAAGAGAGATGTAGAAATTTGCAACAGAGGTGCAGAAAGCAGCAAGAGGAGTGCAGATAGAACCAACAGATGTGCAGAAAGAGGCAAGTGAAGTGCAGAAAGAAGCAAAGAGGTGCAGAAAGAGGCAAGAGAACTGCAGAAAAAGGCAATAGAGGTGCAGAAAGAGCAGGAGAGGTGCACAAAGAGGCAAATGGGGTACAGAAAGAGGTAAGAGGGGTGCAGAAAGAAGCAACAGAGGTGCTAAAAGAGGCAAGAGGGATGCAGAAAGAGGCAAGAGAGGTGCAGAAAGAAGCAACAGAGGTGCAGAAAGAGGCAAGAGAGGTGCAGATGCAAGCAAGAGAGGTGCAGAAAGAGGCAAGAGGGGTGCAGAAAGAGGCAAGAGAGATGCAGAAACAGGCAAGAGAGGTGCAGAAAGAGGCAACAGGGGTGCAGAAAGAGGCAAGAGAAGTACAGAAAGAAGGAAGAAGAGGTGCAGAAAGAGGCAAGAGAGGTACAGAAATGAAGCAAGTAGAGGTGCAGAAAGAGGCAACAAAGGTGCAGAAAGAGGCAGGAGAGGTGCAGAAAGAAGGAACAGAGGTGCCCAAAGAGGCAAGAGGGGTGCAGAAAGAGGGACAAGAGGTGTAGAAAGAGGCAAGAGAGTTGCAGAAAGAGGGAATAAGGGTGCAGAAAGAACCAACAGAGGTGCAGAAAGAGGCAAGAGTGGTGCAGAAAGAGGCAAGAGAAGTGCAGAAAGAAGGAACATATGTGCCCAAAGAGGCAAGAGGGGTACAGAAATAGGGAAGAGAGGTTTAGAAAGAGGCAAGAGAGTTGCACAAAGAGGGAAGAAGGGTACAGAAAGAATCAAGAGGGATGCAGAAAGGAGCAAGAGGTGCAGAAAGAAGCAACAGAAGTGCAGAATGAATCAACAGAGGTGTAGAAAGAGGCAAGAGGGGTGCAGAAAGAGACAAGAGGAGTGAAGAAAGAGGCAGCAGAGGAGCAGAAGGAGGCAAGCGAACTGCAGAAAGAGGCAAGAGAGTTGCAGAAACAGGCAAAGAATGCGCAGAAAGAGGGAACAGGGGTGGAGACAGATGCAAGAGAGGTACAGAAAGAGTGAGGAGGGGTGCAGAATGAGGCAAGATGGGTGCAGAAAGAAGCAAGAGAGGTGCAGAAAGAAGCAAGAGAAGTGCAGAATGAAGCAACAGGGGTGCAGAAAGAGGCAAGACAGGTGCAGAAAGAGGCAAGAGGGGTGCAGAAAGAGGCAAGAGAGTTGCAGAAACAGGCAAAAGAGGTGCAGAAAGAGGGAAAAGGGGTGTAGGCAGAGGCAAGGGAAGTACAGAAAGAGGGAAGAGTGGTGCAGAAACAGGCAAAAGAGGTGCAGAAAGAGGGAAAAGGGGTGTAGGCAGAGGCAAGGGAAGTACAGAAAGAGGGAAGAGTGGTGCAGAAAGAGGCAAGAGGGGTGCAGAAAGAAGCAGAAGAAGTCCAGAAAGAAGCAACATAGGTGCTTAAAGAGGGAAGAAAGGTGTAGAAAGAGGCAAGAGAAGTGCAGAAAGAAGCAACAGAGGTGCCGAAAGAGGCAAGAGAGGTGCAGAAACAGGAAGGAGAGGTGCAGAAAGAGGGAACAGGGGTGCAGAAAGAGGCAAGAGAAGTGCAGAAAGAGGGAAGAAGGGTGCATAAAGAGGGAAGAGAGGTACAGAAAGAAGCAAGTGAGGTGCAGAAAGAGGCAACAGAGGTGCAGAAAGAAGGAACAGAGGTGCCCAAAGAGGCAAGAGGGGTGCAGAAAGAGGGAAGAGAGGTGTAGAAAGAGGCAAGAGAGTTGCACAAAGAGGGAAGAAGGGTGCAGAAGGGGGCAAGAGAGGTGCAGAATGAAGCAAGAGAAGTGCAGAAAGAAGGAACAGATGTGCTTAAAGAGGCAAGAGGGGTGCAGAAAGTGGGACGAGAGGTGTAGAAAGAGGCAAGATAGTTGCACAAAGAGGGAAGAAGGGTGCAGAAAGAGGCAAGAGGGGTGCTGAAAGAAGCAACAGAGGTGCAGAAAAAAGCAAGAGAAGTGCAGAAAGAAGCAACAGAGGTGCAGAAAGAGGCAAGAGGGGTGCAGAAAGAGGCAAGAGAAGTGCAAAAAGAGGCAATAGAAGTGCAGAAAGAGGCAAGAGAGGTGCAGAAACAGGCAGGAGAGGTGCAGAAAGAGGGAAGAAGGGTGCAGAAAGAGGCAAGAGGGGTACAGAAAGAAGCAAGTGAGGAGCAGAAATAGGCAACAGAGTTGCAGAAAGAAGCAAGAAGCAAGAGAAATGCAGAAAGAAGAAACAGAGGTGCAGAAAGAGGCAAGAGGGGTGCAGAAAGAGGAAAGAGAGGTGCAGAAACAGGCAGGAGAGGTGCAGAAAGAGGGAACAGGGGTGCAGAAAGAGGCAAGAGAAGTGCAGAAAGAAGGAAGAAGGGTGCATAAAGAGGCAAGAGAGGTACAGAAATAAGCAAGTGAGGTGCAGAAAGAGGCAACAAAGGTGCAGAAAGAGGCAGGAGAGGTGCAGAAAGAAGGAACAGAGGTGCCCAAAGAGGCAAGAGGGGTGCAGAAAGAAGTACGAGAGGTGTAGAAAGAGGCAAGAGAGTTGCAGAAAGAGGGAATATGGGTGCAGAAAGAGGCAAGAGGGGTGCAGAAAGAAGCAACAGAGGTGCAGAAAGAAGCAAGAGCAGTGCAAAAGAACCAACAGAGGTGCAGAAAGAGGCAAGAGTGGTGCAGAAAGAGGCAAGAGAAGTGCAGAAAGAAGGAACATATGTGCACAAAGAGGCAAGAGGGGTACAGAAATAGGGAAGAGAGGTTTAGAAAGAGGCAAGAGAGTTGCACAAAGAGGGAAGAAGGGTGCAGAAAGAGGCACGAGGGGTGCAGAAACAAGCAACAGAGGTGGAGAAAGAAGCAAGAGAAGTACAGAAAGAAGCAACAGCAAAAGAGGCAAGAGGGGTGCAGAAAGAGGCAGGAGAAGTGCAGAAAGAGGCAAGGGAAGTGCAGAAAGAGGCAATAGAGGTGCAGAAACAGGCAGGTGTTGTGCAGAAAGAGGGAACATGGGTACAGAAAGAGGCAAAAGAGGTTCAGAAAGAGGGAAGAATGGTGCAGGAAGAGGCAAGAGGGTTGCAGAAAGAAGCAAGTGAGGTGCAGAAAGAGGCAACAGAGGTGCAGAAAGAAGCAACAGAGGTGTAGAAAGAAGCAAGATAGGTTCAGAAAGAGGCAAGTGAGGTGCAGAAAGAGGCAAGAGAGGTGTAGAAAATGGCATGAGAACTGCAGAAAGAGGCAAGAGGGATGCAAAAAAGGAAGAAGGGTGCAGAAAGAAGCAAGTGAGGTGCAGAAAGAAGCAAGAGAAGTGCAGAAACAAACAAGAGCGTTGCAGAAAGAGGGAAGAAAACTACAGAAAGAGACAACAGGGGTGCAGAAAGAAGCAAGAGAGGTGCAGAAAGAGGCAAGAGAACTGCAGAAAGAGGCAAGGAAGTTGCAGAAACAGGCAAAAGAGGTGCAGAAAGAGGGAACAGGGTTGCAGAAAGAGGCAAGAGGGGTGCAGAAATTTGTAAGAGAGGTACAGAAAGAAGCAAGAGCAGTGCAAAAGAACCAACAGAAATGCAAAAAGAGGCAAGAGGGGTGCAGAAAGAGGGAAGAGATGTGTAGAAAGAGGCAAGATAGTTGCACAAAGAGGGAAGAAGGGTGCAGAAAGAGGCAAGAGGGGTGCAGAAAGAAGCAACAGAGATGCAGAAAGAAGCAAGATAAGTGCAGAAAGAAGCAACAGAGTTGCAGAAAGAAGCAACAGAGGTGCAGAAAGAAGCAACAGAGGTGCAGAAAGAAGCAACAGAGGTGCAGAAAGAGGCAAGAGGGGTGCAGAAATAGGCAAGAGAAGTGCAGAGAGAAGCTACAGAGGTGCAGAAAGAGGCAAGAGAAGTGCAGAAAGAGGCAAGAGAGGTGCAGAAACAGGCAGGAGAGGTGCAGAAAGAGGGAACAGGGATACAGATAGAGGCAAAAGACGTGCAGAAAGAGGGAAGAAGGGTGCAGAAAGAGGCAGAAGGGGTACAGAAAGAAGCAAGTGAGGTGAAGAAAGAGGCAACAGAGGTGCAGAAAGAGGCAGGAGTTGTGCAGAAAGGGAAAGTGATGAGCAGAAAAAGGCAAGAGAAGTGCAGAAAAAGAAAGAAGAGTGCAGAAATAAACAACAGAAATGCAGAAAGAGGCAAGAGAGGCGCAGAAAGAAGCAAGAGTGGTTTGCACACCATTAGTACCAATTTAATACCCACCTTTAGCAATAAGTAACAGGTGACCATTTCTAGGTTTGCAAAGGGCCTTCCACCACGCTGTAACACTTGTTGCTGCATTTTTGTTAACTTTTGAGCCGCTTGAGCTAGAAACAAGGGGGCATATTAGCAAGACCGGCGATAAAATTATCGCCGCTTTAGTGGCAGGAAACTGCCGCTAAAACGCGGCGATAATGGGCTTGCTAATATGCGTTATGAATTCAATAGAAGCCCAGGCTAGATGTGCAGGACATCTAACCTGGGCTTCTATTGAGCTTCTATAACGCATATTAGCAAGCCCATTATCGCCGCTTTAGCGGCAGTTTCCTGCCGCTATAACGGCGATAATTTTATCGCCGGTCTTGCTAATATGCCCCAAGGTTTTTTTTGTTCAAATCTGCAGATTATGCAACAGATGATGGATTATGTGGCAAATGCGGAAAATGTATAATTGTGCAAAAGTCTTTGCAGCCAAACAGTTGCATAATTCCAGTGGCCCTGCTCATACCTCTGACTAGGTCCAGAAGTGCTCCTCAGTGGTTCCTTCTTGTTTTTGTCTCATTGAGTTTATAGTTTAGCTTCTATGGAAACGAGGAAGACTAAACCTGAGGTTACCACTTCACAACACAGACTATCATACCACATAATTACTCTCCATAACACATAATCCCACTCTACATATTTCCTATACACTAAATACCACATACTTTCTATCCACATAATTTCACTGCACAACATATCACATAATTCCACTACACACAACCTACATCCACTCCACTCCAAGAAACATTAATAAAACACATTTGCATTTACAATGCCAATAGCTCTAACTCTTGCAAATGTGAAACCTATTACATTGCAAATGCTTCTTTAACTAGTAGTCACGTTTGCAGAGAGGCCTCAGACCCGCGCTCAGGAATTCCGCTGCGTAGGACTTGCAGGAGGTACCAGGAGGGCTTCTTGGCCCCCACAGTCCCTCAGGAGAAAAGTGGACTTCATCCCCCAACCCGTAGTGTGGCAGGAGGTGCGTTTGCAGAGTGGTGGAGAAATGGAGGCATGGCCTCTGAAGACCTCTTAGCAATCCCACTGTGTGGGACTTACTGGAGATAACAGAAGGGGTATTTGACCCCAAAGGACAACCTTGGGGCCCAACTACCCCTCCTATTACCTCCAGTAAGTCCCACACAGCAGCATTGGTAAGTTCTCATAGCAGGCCACGCCCCTTTACTCACCAGTCTGCAAACGCGCTCCCTGACTTGTTCTTCGATGAGGATTTAAGTCCCCTTCGCTGCTGGGGGTCGTTAGGGGCCAACTAGCTGCCTGTTACCTCCAGTAAGCCCCACGCAGTGGGATTGCTGAGAGGTGGACACATGCCACGCCCCCTTTGTCCACCACTCTGTAAACGTGCCTCCTGGCATGCTCTTGTTGGGGGATTAAGTCCCCTTGCCTATTGAGGGTCCCTGGGGGCCAACTAGCCCTCCTGTTATCTCTAGTAAGCCCCACACAGCTGGATTGCTGAGAGTGGTCCAAGGCCATGACCCTTTTTACACCACTCTGCAAAGGCGCCGCCTGGCGCACTGCTGCTCGGCAGATGAAATCCACTTCAGTCCTGAGTTCATCAGGACACAAGAGGATCTCATCGCCCCACCAGCAGTGCACCAAGAGGCGCGTTTGCTGAGTGGCCCCCCTCCTGAGGCTAATTATGGACCGGGGACCCCATACCCTTGAGCCTGGCCTTGCGTTGGGGACCGCGGGGGAGCCCCAATGCCCCCGCGGTCCCTGCCAGCTTCCCGCCTCCTGCGGGAGCCAGGCATTTCTTTTGGACAAGGTGAGCTGCTAACATATAGCTCCCCTTGTCCAAAAGCAATTTTCTTCGCTTCATGGAAGCAACAGCAGGTTTCCTACTCTCGCTTCCATGAAGCAAAGCAGAAGTTTGCAATGACAGGGCGGGAGCAGTGCTCCTGCCCTGTCATTGCAAACTGCAATGTTCCGGGATGGGCACCCCGGGACATTGCTGGAGCTGGCCCTGGGGGCTGGTGGTCCCCAGGGCCATGGAGGGCTCCAGTAAGGGGGCCGCGCGGCCCCTCTTCCAACGTATACATAGCTCCCTGCCCATAATAAAGAATCGCACCAGGGAGGGGTGGCCCCCGGGGCTGGGGGGCCCACGAGGCCCCCCACCCATAATAAAGGATCGCCCTGGTGAGGTGGTGGTCTCCGGCCTGTGGGGGGGCCGCGTGCCCCCCACACATTATTAATCATGCCCCGGGGAGGTGGCAGTCCCTGGGGCTGCAGGGGCCTCCGTGGGCCGCCACATAATAATTGTGCATTGCCCCCGGAACCTGGCCCACCAGGGGGCTTCTAGAAAACAAAGCGCGGGAGCTCGCGCTTCGTTTAAAAAAAAAATTTCAGCGGGATTCACAAACGCAGCGCGAATCCCGCCGATAATTAAATAAAAAAATGCTTTTTTTGGCCCTGGGGTTCCCTGTGGGACCCCCTGAGCAGGCCTAGGGAGTCAGGGTGTTTCTACCCTGCCCCCTTTTCTTCATTTTTAACCTTTTTCTTGTGACTCTGTTCAACCGAGTCACAAGATGGCTGCCAATACTTTTTGGTTTACAGTGTTGACAGCCAATCAGAATCAAGCTCGTGCTCGGCAGGGCTCGCGGATCCACCACGGTCACCAGATAAATAACTTTTTTAAATATGAATATTTCAGGAACTACTGAACTGATTTACACCATTTGAAAAAAGAAAGCTTTCTGAACCAAGAGCTACCTTTTTGCCAAATTTGGTGTAATTCCGTTCAGCAGTTTGGGCTGTATCTTTGTCTACAGTTTCCTATAGAAATTAACATGGAGAAAATGCGTTTTGGGACCCCCCTTTTTTCTCGGCCCCCGCTTGACGAATCACCCCGAAAATTTCAAGACAGGAGCTGACCGGAGCACTGACCGGAGCGCCCCATTAGTTTGGAAAATTTCACAAAGATTCGTCAAATGGCGCCAAAGATATTGGAAAATCAAAAAACGCTTTTTCTATGGAAACTATGTCCTAACTATAACTACCTACTGGCCAATACACACACACACATACAAGAAATAAAAAACCATATCAAATGAACTGGACTTTTTTTGAAATCATACCAAATTAATTATACATAAAAAAGTAAACAGTATATTAAATTACATTTTACTAAATATATATTACATATTACAAACATTACTTAATAAAAATATATATGATGTTAAATATGCAGAAACATCATATTATGAATGTAAACAATATAAACAAAACTATGCAATTATAGGAATAATACATATACTATTGCGACTCCTGTCTGTGCAACATTAAGAAAAGCGTTGGACTCAGGGAGGGTAACATTTACTATTCCCACAACAATATAAAAAAATAAATATCTTTGTACACTAATATTGAAGAACAAAATATCATTTCTTAACACACACACACACATATATATATATAGAATTAAACGCAGTAATTATTAAACATATCAACATTTAACAGTAATATAATGTAAATTGAATGTAATTAAATAATTAACAAATATATAAATGTTATACTTATTTTTAAAAACACACATATATTTATGAGTGTAAGTTTATTTAAACATATATAATTTAAAACTGTTATTAAAATAATAATTCTAATGTATTTTATCATTTACAATTTTTTTGTAAATTGAATAATATAGTAAATATATATAATATATATATATATATATATATATATATATATATATATATATATATATATATATATATATATATATATATATATATATATATATATATATATATATATATATATATATATCCATCACATCAGGTAGCACCAAAGAGGAAGGCCACAGGAAGGTCATTTCAGTTCTTTCATTAAAATCGGCAACTTGCCCGCAGACCTCCCCCGATATCAGGCATCAAATTGTCAATAGCCAGACGCGTTTCAGGAGTCTTCAATCCTTTCTTCAGTGGCATAGTAAAGGGAATGAAAGTCACGCTGCACACGCACGTTTTATTCCAAACACCTGCCCAAGTGGGCGTGGCGCCTCCCACAGCCTCTTGGTGTTTGTAGTCCGTTTGAAGTAATCCCAAGTGGGTGCGCTTTCATTCCGAGATTTTCACAAAAAGTAAAACCCATGTGGGTTGATGCACTGTACTTGGCGCTATGGCTGCTCAGCTTTGTAGTGGTCGATACGAACTTGGTGCAGGCTGCAGCCCTGAACTGCGACCTACACATCTTCATTCCGATAATTCTGGCTCCTGACTGGAACCAGGACGGACCTGCAACACAGCAGTGAGCCTTCCTCAGCGGCTGTGCAAAGCCGTAATACATCCATCACATCAGGTAGCACCAAAGAGGAAGGCCACAGGAAGGTCATTTCAGTTATTTTATTAAAATCGGACTACAAACACCAAGAGGCTGTGGGAGCACCACGCCCACTTGGGCAGGTGTTTGGAATAAAACGTGCGTGTGCAGCGTGACTTTCATTCCCTTTACTATGCCACTGAAGAAAGGATTGAAGACTCCTGAAACGCGTCTGGCTATTGACAATTTGATGCCTGATATCGGGGGAGGTGACTGCGGGCAAGTTGCCGATTTTAATAAAAGAACTGAAATGACCTTCCTGTGGCCTTCCTCTTTGGTGCTACCTGAAATAATGTGTAACATATACAATTAAAATATATAGTAAAATACATTCAAATATTTAAAAAATGATATTATTAACAGCGATATTTTTGGAAACGAAATTAACAACATAGGGTATGATTATGATGTTGGTCGGACGAGCGTCTGACCGACACCATCGCGGAATGGAACCACCCGTCTATTAGTCGGTGGTTCCATCTGCAGTATTAGGATGCGACCGCCCTATGGGCGGTCGAAAACATAAATTTTTCTATTGCAGCTTGTGCGCCGGCCGGAAAAGGGCCGCAGCACAAGCTGCAATAGAAAAAAGGATCCCTGCACCGTGTGGCAGGCACCATGCGGAGAACCAGGTGGGACGAGGGCCCTATTAGTGGCCCCCAAAGTCACTTTCCGCCTGCCTTTTCATGGCGAACGGACCGCCATGAAAGGGCAGGCTGAAAGCGACATCGTAATCCCGACGGCGGAGCCGAAGCAGGCTCCGCTGTCATTTTGGGATTACTATTCTGCCCGCCACCCCGACGGGCTCAGTGAGCCCTTCGGAAGTGGGTGGGTTTCCGTCCAGATGCAGTATCATAATACTACGGTCAGACGGAAACCTTTGATGTTGAGCGGAAAGTCTCCGACAAGCTGTCACATGGCTTTCCGCCGACATCATTATAAGAGCCATAGATATTTTTAACATCAATATTAATAACATAGAAATTTTTATAAATGAACAGGGCTCACCACCCAGGGCAAAATTAGACCAAGATCGTCTGAATTGGCCCAACGAGGCCCGAGTTATGGATGTTTGAAATTTGGTGACCTTTGAACCATACCAGCAATGAAATGCATGGGCCTCCACTGCCAAGTCCTCATTTGCCTCCACGATGGGCCAGGGGTCAGCGCCCTCCTCTGACTCTTTGATCCACCCGGGGACTCCTTCCCCTGGGCCCACTGACACTCCAGGGGGCTGGAACACTATCCCCGACCCCAGCATGTGGATATTGATGGGGGGAGTGCTGTCACACTCCCCCCAGCCGTGGTCAGCCTACCCTGTTCCCCCTGTCTGGGGGAACAGGAGGCTGCCAGGGCCACACCACCTGCCAGCAGAGAGAAACCTTGCAGGTAGTACTGCCCACATGGCGAGCCATTGGGGTTAGCCAGGGTTAGGCTCCCGGGCACCCCTAATTAACAGGACAGGGCCATGCAGTGACATGCAGTTTGCAAAAATATAGCACAGTGGTTCACCCCGAGGCAGTGGACAAGCTACTCATTTAAATTGCACGGCACTCGCCGAGCAGCACCCCATATTGCCCTGTGGGGAGGTACAAGTTAATGTTTAGAGTTGAGGGTTGTTTAACTAGACCCCCTTTGGGGGTGTCAAAAGTGATTACGCAATATCATCAAAAGGTATTTTCATCAGCCTTATGTATATTTGTAAATTACTGCTTAGTATTGAGTACTGGGTGTGTAATAAATGTACTTTTCCTTTTTCAAAAGAAAAAGCACATGCTGGACAGCCATTTACTGAGTGTTATTATTATGTGCTAGCGTTTGACTCCCAGTGGAGGGCAAATGTGGACCCATTACTTGGGCAGGCCGCACAACTAATGGTTTGTTTTCTAACTCTATACAAAAAGGAGACTGTATCCCGACCTAACCCTCTAATAGGCAAGCCTAGTCTGAATGTTACTGAGTGGCCACACTGAAAAAAACATGGCCACCTGCCTAGAATTTCCTTCTACTTTCCACAGAAGAATTTTACAAGCACCTGTTGTAGCTGAAAGTTCATCTTAACATGGAAATGGTAAAATGTAAAACATTTTTATGCCTTTGTCCTATAACTTTGAAACTGTGCTAATATAAACTGTATGTATGTAGTTTGAACTGTTACTGTGTAAAGCGCTCTGACACTTTTTGGGTCATGTTCAGGAAAGAGAAATCAAAATAAACAAACAGACAAACAAACTTGAACGCCATTTGAAAGGTTTGCTGTTCTAACTGTGTGAACAGCCTTTTGACTTTCCTTTTGTTAGGGATAGTAATGAAGGGACATTTCATTTTAGACTGGCCGTGCCCTGCTAGCAGTAGCTCCACCCGGATCTTTGTGTTAGATGGTTCTTTATAACAATGTTGTGTTAAAAAACAATAGTAGTGGTGTGATTTCTGTATTTCATGAATGTATGTAACAGTGGTTTTGTTGACCTTTCGTATCACACATGAGCAAGGTATATGCAAATAATTGTACCTTTGTTGCATACCAGCCGCGGTCTGTGCAGGTAACAACGGTGGGGCGGTGGGGCCGGGTAAGGGGGGATTTCGAGGGACGATGCAGAGGGAAAATTAATTATTTATTTAATTTTCCCTCTGCATCGTCCCTTGAAGTCCCCCCTTACCCAGCCCCAATGCTGTTACCTGCATGGACCGTGGCTGTTGTATACCTAATGCAATATTCCACTTTCTCAGCCACTTCAGAGTCCTTGCTAATACCCATTATACAACAGACAAATTGGTTTTGTTTTTTAAGGCAATTGCTGAACGCTGACTAATCCCCTTTTAATTACTTTACAGTGTGCTGTGAGTTGATCATATAATTTTAAATTACTGTGTGTGTCAGCAAGCATGCCGGGCACAAAATATGCAAACTGCCTTTGTTCTGGAGATAGAACCGTCTTGTTAGTGATCATAAATGAGTTGCGTTTTTCATACTTATCAGTGGCTCATAAATTTAATCAATGATGGCATTATTCTGTTGTAATTGATAGAGAGATGTTATAATTACTGAGCTCTTTGAACATAGCTTTTTAGTTTTCCAGAAAAATATTACTTTCTTTAAATGGCTGTCTCTTTTCTTGCAATTAAAATGTGGTTTCATCTGGGAACCGTGACATGGATCTTAATGTGATAGAAAAATAATAACCATGATGTGGGCGTTCAAACTGAGGTCTGTAAGTGAACATAGGATAATATTTCTGTATTCTTTTGTAACTGTTATTATAATAAAAACTAATTTCTGGAAATAGCCTATCCGCACCTGGCTTTGCAGTTTGCTGTTTTCAATATATGATGATGTGTTCACTGGATCTGATTGGATGTTGCTAAATGAACCAGATTTACAGTCAGGAAGTATTGCATTTTTTTTTGTTTTAAAGAATATTTATTCATCTTAAGATAGCATACAGTAGAATAATACAAAGCAATTAAACAAGAGATACATAAAATGCAGAAGAAAAGTAAGAAAAACAAAAAGGGTATACATTGCCTAAAAACAGAACATTACAGTCTGATTATTGATCTACTTTACAAACTTGAGGGAGTGTAAGGGGATATTTGATATTAACGAGTCTTAAAATCTTGAGGGGGAAGTCAGGGAGGTT
The DNA here is from genome assembly GCA_963921515.1 of Calotriton arnoldi. Classification (NCBI taxonomy): domain Eukaryota; kingdom Metazoa; phylum Chordata; class Amphibia; order Caudata; family Salamandridae; genus Calotriton; species Calotriton arnoldi. Next base: position 797,272 of record CAWUFW010009058.1, on the reverse strand, counting down.
GTAGAACTTCCTGAAGAAGAGGTGTGGGGGCAAAAGCTGCGATAGCGGAGTAATCTGGGAATTGAGTAACAGGTGTTCAGAGGGCCTTTTGTTTTAACATAAGAGATAAAAGGTGCATTTATGCAGTATCTAATCGGTGGTTGTTACAAACTGCATACCACCACGCCTTAAAAGACAATTGTGTAAAATCCTTCCAATTACTAGTTATTTGTTGGAAAGCAAGTGTTAATAACAAATCTAGCATCGCAAATGAAAAGGAGCATTAACCCAAACCTCAGATACACTACCTAAAAACACATTGGAGATACAGAAAGAGACGTTACTCTGAAAATGAGATTAATTTGGCTCCAAACTTGTAACCAGAATGCAGAAACTGGGGGACAAGTGAAAAGTAAATGTTTCAAATCAGCTCGTGGTGCAGAGCAAGTCCGACAAGTGTCTGGAATATCATGGTTAATCTTGTGAAGGGTATCAGGTGAAATAAAGAGTCTGTTGTAAATGAAAAAAAGTGTTTGTGTAGTGCTAGCTGCACGAGAGGGCTTCCTGATTTTAATCCATATTTGTTTCCAGGAAGATATAGTTAGAGTTGTGGAAAGATCTTCCTCCCACTTGAGTTCAGTCTGAGACTTGAATCTCAAAGTTGGAGGTTCAAGTAAATGAGAATAAATAAGGGAAGCCTTGGGACACGTAGGTAGGATGTCAGCTAATTTTGGGGATGATGAAGTATCAATGGGTGAAATCGATTTTAAATAGTTATATGCTTGAACCATAGCCCCCTGTAGAAGAAGAAATTTGGCGAGGAAAGTAGACAGAAGGCTAAAAACATTCTGAACTTGAGGAAAAGTAAGTAATGTATCCCGATCAAATAATTGATCAACCCTTTAATTTGCCAGGAATGCCAATAAATAGGATGTTCTTTCACCTTAATAAGTGGGTTATTCCATATCGTAGAATTAAGAAAGGAGTCAATATCTGTGGGTAGAAAATTAACTACAGGGGATAATAACTTGCAAGCATTATTGATAATAGGGTTGTACATTTTTTGAGGTTTCCTTGTGAAAGAAAGGAATTCTGAAAAAGAATATGGAGACAAAAAGCTTGTTCTAAATCAACCCATAACGGAGTAAATAGCGAGAGGGGTGCAATCCAATGAGAAGATTGCCGCAAATGGAAAGACTTGTGATATTTCGGGAAGTCAGGGAAGTGTACTCCACCTTCAACTTTAGGCCGTTTCAACTTTGCTAGAGACATACGCAGCTTTTTGTTACTCCAAAGGAAGGCAAATTGTAATGAATTAAGTTTCTTATAATGCTTAAGAGGAACATGTAGTGGAATATTAGAAAGAGTAAAAAGAATAACAGGAACCAGCATCATCTTAATTGTGTCCAGACGGCCCCACCAAGACAAATAAAGAGGATGCCATTTGCTAGTTAGAGAGGTGATTGTCTGAATACAGTTGTCCATATTAATTGTAATACAAGACGAAACGGAGGAAGAGAATTGAAGACCGAGATATTTAAGTTGTTTGCATTGCCACGTGCATTGAGAGGTAGAAAAATCAAGACTAAAAGTAAATTTATTAAGGGGTAGAATTTCGTATTTGTCGGTATTTAGCTTTTTAGCCGGAGACAGATGAATAAGAAGCGACTTCTGACATGAAGGCAGGAAGCGATGAATTAGGTTGAGATATAAATAATAAAATGTCATCAGCGTATGCAGCCAATTTAACCTGTTGTGAGCCATGGATGAAACCATGAATGTTCACATTCTGGCGGATCCGAGATAAAAATGGCTCCAATGCTAGATTAAAAAGGAAGGGGCAGAGGGGACAACCTTGTCGAACCCCTCTGTGTAGGTTAAAAAAAGAAGATATGAGACCATTGGCACAGATAGCTGCCTTAGGGGAAGTATAAAGAAGAGAAATGAGAGTCATGTACTTCGGTCCAAAACCCAATCATGTTAAAGTTTGAAATATATAGGACCAAATGACACGATCAAAAAACTTCTCGGCTTCTAAAGCAATGACCGCTACAGAATCAGGTAAGTTTGCAGGTGTACAAATAATATAAAAAAATAAACAAGTATTGTCTGAGTGAAATCTACCATTGAGAAAGCCAGATTGTTCCTTGCCTAAAAGATCAGGGAGAAGCACTTCAAGCCGTAAAGCCAATGCCTTGGAGAAGTTTTATAATCTAAATTAACTAAAGAGATGGGACGATAGTTTTTACAAAAGTGTGGATCCTTGCCCACTTTCGGAATTAAACATATATAGGCATTTAGAAACGAGCCAGAGGAGGTAGCCAAATTAAGAAAAAAATGAATTAACAGAAAGAGTTTAGGAAGAAGCAATTTGGAAAAATGTGTATAAAACTCAGCTGTAAAACCATCTGGCCCTGGAGCTTTGTCTTTTTTAAGGGAAAATAATGCGAGTTGAAGTTCTATTTGAGTAATATCCATCTCTAGGGAGGAGAAGTCGACTTGAGAATAAGCCGGTTTTAAAATAGAGGAAAGATAACTTAAAATTGTAGGATCAGATGGTGAGTACTCCGGTGTGTAAAGATTTATATAAAATTGTTGGAATTGAGTTAGAATATCTTGATCACGGTGATGAGAGGAACCATTGTCATCAATAATTAATTCAATGAATAATTTATTTTGTTTAATTTTCAGATAATTAGCTAAAAGCTTGCCAGCTTTATTTTGACCTCCATACTTAGCGCTAGATTTGAGAAGATATGAAGCAGCGTTATCAGTGGATACTTTATTAAAATTAAGTTTGGCTTTAATTAACTGATTTAGAACTTGTTGGGGATTGGACGTTTGTAAGAATGTTCTAAAAGTTTTATTTAATTAAGAAGTAGTTTTGACTGGGATTGCGAAAGATGTCTTTTTTTAGAAACGAAGTTCATTATAAAATCTCGAGCTGAGGCCTTGAATGCATCCCAAACTGTAAGAAAAGGAATGTCTTCCATTTGATTTAGGAGGAAAAAGTCTTGGGCAAAATCTGTAAAAGATGAGGTGAAAGAGGAATCCAAAAGTAGGGAGTTGTTAAATCTCCATCTTTTAGGAAGAGTATAATTGGGTATGATGTCTAAATGCACAGAAAGTGGGGAATGATCAGATATCAGAATGGAGCCAATATCCGCTGAATGTAAGGATTGAGTAAGGTGATGTGAAACAAAAGTATTATCAATTGGAGATTGTGTATGGTGTATTGGGGAGAAAAATGTGTATTTCCTTAGGGTTGGGTTGCAAAAGCACCAAGCATCAGTTAGATTACGTCTCTGAATAGCTTGTGTGAAAGTTTTCTATGATTTATTTGGAATGTAATGCGATGTCGAGTGTCTGTCCAAAAAGGGTTCAACAAGTAAATTGCAATCTCCGGCTAGAAACAGTCTGTCGTCCAAATATTGCAAAAGCTTCTGAGAAATTAAAGACCAAAATCTACAATCAGGTGCTATAGGCCCATATATGTTAAACAAAATGATTGGTGTTTTATCACAGTACATTTTAAGTATTAGCCATCGCCCCTCTTCATCTTTTTCCTGAGAAATCAATTGAACTTTCACACTTTTCACACCATGCTTTTTCCCCAGAGCAGGTGATAAGAAAACTTCGCCCACCCAAACTCTTCTCTGTTTTGTGCATTCAGTATCCGATAAATGAGTTTCCTGCAGAAAAGCTATACGAGCATTACGTTTTGTTAAATGGGTGAGAACACGCTCTCTTTTAGTCGGAGAATTTAAACCCCTGACATTCCATGAAACCATTGTCAAGACCATTGTGAACAGACAAAATGGAGAAAGTAATCAGACCTTGAATTAGAGAAAGTACAACAAAGCCATAATAGATGTAGAAGAAGGAATCTTCTGCAAAGAATAAGATAAGTTAGAAAGTTTAAAATAAGAGAGAAAAGAAAAGATAGAAAAGAGGAGAAAAGGAGGCAGTGAACCCCGTAACAGGAGAGAAAATACATCAAACAATAATGTAACACAGACAGGGTAAGCAAACAAACAAGAAGAATAACATACCTAACAAAAACCTTATGAAGGTGGGGGAGGGCCCACACGAAGAAGACATCATGTCCGATCCAGAGGGAGTTGCATGACGGTGGAGGGGGGCGGTGCGACAAATAATGGGGAACGAAGACATCCATGACATATAGAAATCATCTGTAGGATAAAAAAGAACGATATAAAGTGTTAATCAAAAACAAAAAAACTTTAGATTGTTATACTAGAACAAGAAAGCTCATCAAAAACAAGAATGGCGTAGTATATTCTGAAAAATAATATAGGTAACAACTAAGCTTAGCAACAAAAAGCAATCACTTTATAGATACTGAGGGAGCAACGTCCATGACATCAGCTCTGCTGGACATAAAAAAGTCCCGCAAACGAGAAGGATCTTCATAAGTCATTGTTTTATTATTATGAGTGACTTTGAAAAAACATGGGTGAAAAAGACCAAACTGGGCTCCAATGGAGCGAAGGGCAGGTCTCAGGCTCAGAAAGTCTCTTTTCCTGTCTGCTGTAGCTTTGGCATAGTCTTGAGAGAAATATAAGGCATTTCCAGACCAGGTGATTCTCTTAAGGCGACGCACAGCCGATATAACCTGCATTAAAATTGTGAAATCTAAAAAGTAAAGAATGACACCTCTCGGTCTCTTAGGAGGTGAAGCAGCCGAAGGAGGGTGACCCAATCTATGAGCTCTCTGGATGTTAAGTTGCGGACTCTATGGTAACTGTAAGACCTGAAGTAAAAAGATTTGAAAAAAGAAATAACCATAAATGTGTAGGTTATTTAGTTGATTACGATTTTCAAGGTCTTCGACCTGTCTCTGTAGAGAAGAAACTTGTACCTGTAAGGAGTTTACTTTAAGGGATGTGTCATTAAGGTGCAAGATTTGTTGTTCCACCAAAGACAAACGCTCCTCAATGAGTGGCCAACTCTCAGTGACAGTTTGCAATTTAGCATTAGTGTCCTCGATAAAAGGGTGCAGAGCCCTAATTTCTTCCAATAAAAGGTCAAGAGAGACTGCAGGCGCAGATTTTGTAGGCAAAGGTGGGTCTTTATTAAGCCTCTTAACTTGTAATTTACTGACCTGAGCTTGAGATGACCCTGCAGGTGAGATATGAGAAGAAGCCACGTTTGACCCTGCGTTTGAAGTAAGATTTTCCATTGTGGTAGAGACAGCCGAGGCCAGCAAACATCTTTGTATTTATCCTACCGGAGACTGAGTTGTAGAATGAAGAGCTTTTGACCTGCCCATGTATTAAAGTCACAAAGAAAAGAGCATTACACGTATCCAGTGTAGGGTAATTATTACTCTTCCACAGATATTCCTACAACTGATGCAGCAGTTAGAAATTTCAGAACGAGCATGCCATTAAAAAGGAAACACAGAGCATAAACTGAAAGTCTCCACTAAATTCTTATCAGAAAAATGCAGCTAGAAACCTGTTAATGGTGATGCAGTGCTCCAGTTCTGTCAACAGCTTGAGAGAAAAGAAGTATTTTAGAATTTGTCAGAAAGCCATTGAGGTAAAGAAATATTTTTGCTGGAGTTAATAAAAAATGAAAAGGAGAATAGACAATGCCTTTAAGAGTATAGGAAACTCCAACTTAGGAAACGCCTTTAAAAGTAGCAACAGCCTTCAAGGGAGGAGCTTGCCAAACATTTCCTCAGAGGGTAGAGGTGGTTCATTTCATAATAAAAATGGCGGCCGGCTCTGAGGGAGAGAGACAGGTCGATTCAAACCTGACTTGTGGGCCCCCCAGGGACCAAAAAACATACAAAATGCAACCGCTGTGCATACCCTATCAAAAACAGGTCACACAGCGAGCAATGAAGCAAGGGGGCCGCCGCCCCCCTGCCGACATCTGCACCGACCCCCGGACCCTCACTGAGACGTGGCCATTTTCAGCATGAGGTAAGCCACGCTCCCCGGAAGTATTGCATTTGATGTGGTCAGACACATTCCACTACGTGTGATATTTGGCAAATGGGTACATACCTGTATCTCAGTTTCTGAACTCGAATGTGGGAGTACCTAGATGCAGACTTTGAGGAAGAAAGATGCAGAATTCCTACCAACTAAATGTGAGATAGAAGAATCCAAAGGCTTAAGATACTCTTGCTGTAGGAAGGCTGGACTGATAAAACCTGAGAATAGCAAAAGGCAACCATTCATCTGTTCCTGTGTTTATTGGAACAGTAAAGAAAGAGACTATTGAAGGGGGTAAACAGAGCCCATATACGTTTTAGATAAATGGTGCTAAGTCACTCTGAGAACTAACTGAACTCTTCTAATACCAGGTTTCCAGGTCTCCGCTGGTTAAATACCTGTGGCTAGGGTTCCAGTAGGACTCCATGTCACCAGGGATGGCTTTTTAAAGTACTATGCCTACCTTTGAAAAGGCACTACAGTGTAGCGCTTTATTATCGTAAGTTTGATATTGTAAATGAATGCTGCTACTTACAGAAATTTGATCTAGAAATGTAATTCCTAATTCAGAGGAATGAAGTGACAGTTAAAACAGCAGGAATTGGAAAACTCCACATCCATTTCCACAACTTTTGCAACTAAAGCACAAACTAGTGAATTCAGGTGGCAGGCATGGCCATTACAGAAACTCCTCCAGAGCCAACATGTGCTCCACTAAGGTTCAGAGTTAATTTTGTGAGGCATGGTTGCTTATCAGCCACCCAGACTGGGGCATGTACGCCATTTTACTCTAGCCTAACAAGAAGTGATGGACATTGTTTGATTATCTGCCAGAGAGTTTTTCCATCATAGTGTCTTCTCCAATGAGGGAATGGCCCGCTTTGTGGAGAAACTGGCACATCACTATATGGTCGATTTTTTCACCCCTCTGCTTTGATATTGCTGGTTAATCTACAACACGGGTGATTGAAACATTTGCCTGTAGAATTATTATTCAGGGCTATAATGCCTTCCCTCACAATTGATGCACAATGTAATAATATACAAACAGCAAAGAACAGTTATTGGTACTTTCTACTTGCTTTTTTTAGATTTCCTCTGCTCTGCTACAGACTGTTGAGCAGATTTTTGTTTTCAATATAAATAGAGTGGGCTTTAGGTCATCATCTTGCTCATGATTGAATGGGTTTGCCTGTCCCAGTTGTCCTATCTTGATCAGATTCTTGTGTTTGTCTTACCCAGGAGCATTTAAGGGCATTAAGGTATCACCGTGTTCTGAGTGGTTGACTTATATCCTTCCATTGCTGATCTTGCTTACATTCAGTAAACTACTTTTTTCTTTTCTTTTAAGCACTCCAGTGGAGTGTATGTGTTTCTTTGCTCTCTTGTCTGTTTGCAAATTCTCCCTTGACTTTGCTACAGCCCCGCTCCCTTTTGCTTACTCAGCTTCTCCCAATCTCATTCATTCTTTCTCACTACAGGCCATCCCGCTCATTTTTCAGGTTGAAACCTACCAGACAGCAGTGCTGCCTGGTTGCTTAACAGCTGTTGGGGAAATTCTGAAAGCTAACCTAAGAATGCATTCTGCCCATTGCTTACCATTGGATTTGTGGTTTGCAACTCACATGTGCTTGCTTTCTATTTGCTGGCTTTATTTGTTGTAGGCTGCCCAGCATGCATTTGTCCCTCCTGTGGAGCATAGCCTGTTCACTCCATTTTTCCACAAGTGCTTGTTTTCTGTAAACAGGCCTTTACATTTTGTACTTATCTTTCACATTTGCAGTGCATTCAAAGATAGAGATCAAATGTCAGGCTCTGTCTTCCGAGGGAACATGTTTTTTACTTTTCTTTCTCTGACTTCAAAGTGAGAGAATTTATCTGACAATCTGGGGGTGAGAAAGAAAAAGATTTTTTCTAGCACGCAGCAAAATTTAAATGTCTGTATAGGAGCTGTGAAATTACTGCAGAATATACTAGAATAAGGAAGGCACATTTTTTTGTAATTCTGAAGTGTGATGGAAAGAAATATTTCAATACGATAAAAAAATCAGTACACTATGTAAAGCCATTTCCACACATTATCATTTGTGTGCTGTTTAGTTTTAACAGTAAAACTGTATGTCTGTGCAAATGTAATGGTCATTTTAATTGAAAATGTATTTTCTGTGATGGCAGTTCAAAACCACACCATCTCTACTTCAATCTACAACACTCTACTCCACTCTGTGCCACTCTACGCCCCCTGACCCTATGCCACTTCACTCTATGCCCGTCCACTCTACTCCACTCCACAACACTCTGCTCCATGACACCCTATGTCACTCCATGCCGCTCTACCCCATTCTACTCCACTTTACATCACTCTAATATACTCCACTCTACTCTAATCTACTCCAATCTACTCTGCTCTACGTCACTCCATGCTGCTCCACTCCACTGTATGCCACTTCACTCTGCTCTATGCTACTCCACTCTGTGCCACTCCATTCTATGACACAATACTCTGCTCCACTTGACAGCACTCTGACACCCCACGTCACTCCACTCTATGCCACTTCACTCCACCACACTCAACTCCACTTTATGCCACTCTACTCTACGCCACTTTATGACACTCCACTCAACGACATTCCACTCTGTCCCACTCCACTCTACTCTACAACACTCTGAGATACTCTACTCCACTCCACTCTACAACAGTCTACTCCACTCTACAACACCCTAAGATACACTACACACTCTACGCCACTCCAGCCTATGATACTCTACTGCTCTCTATAACACTCCACACTGCGACACTCCCCTCTATGACACTGCACTCCACTCTATACCACTCCACAACCTTCCACTCCACGGCACTCTATGCCACTCCACTCCACCGCACTCTATGCCACTCCACTCCACCGCACTCTATGCCACTCCACTCTATTACACTCTCCTCCACTTTATACCACTCTCCTCTAATCCACTAACTTTTAGCCATGCTGACTAGCAGCCATGCTGGTGTACAGCATGGCTAAAACACATTGGCAAAGCCAATAGCTCTTGCATAGGTGAGACCTATTGCCAATGTGTGTTTAAAGTGTTTCCCCCTCACTCCTGCTGCTCTGTTGCTCTCTTGTCCTATCCCACTTGTAGCCCAACTCCCTGACACCTCTCCCACTTCCTTTTCCTTTTTAAAACAGTGTTGCAACTGCTGAGCTACCGTCAGGAGCCCATCTTTAAAAGGGGTTTTACGCCTTTCAAAGTGGCCAACCACTTTTGTGCATTTGCATATATGTACAGTGGGCGCCAAATAATGGGACACTATGCCTGTTAACAAATTCATTCTGAGATGGCTGCATGCATCCACAGTGGACATCTTTGAATCAGTTTGGAACATTTTATCAAACTCATACAAAGATGAACGCCATGGGCATAAGTGGATCCATGGCAACATTCTAACACAAAAAAGCATTGGAAAAGCTAATAGGTTTCACTGTTGAGATATATTTGTTTTGCCAATGCTTTTTAATAATAAGGTTGTTGTTTTTCTACTAGCAGACAGTAGCATTGACAAAGGATACTAGTTTTTTGATTACCTTGGTCTCTAGACATTTTTTTCCTGAATTTGAATAACATATAAATATATTTGGGGTTTCACTATTTTCAGTACATATAGTCAGTGTCCATGGGTTTACAGGGTTATACTGTGTTTACCAATCACAGTCAAAAGGTTTAATCGTGAAATCCTACCTATAAGTGTTAGACATGGCATCTTTTGGTGTGATTTTCTCTGACTTTTGCTTCCTGACCTCCTTTTTTGACTGTGTGCTGAACTTTGTTTTTGCTGGCTTTTGAACTCTTTGTCACTGCTGATCAGTGCTAAAGTGCATGTGCTCTATGTCCAAAATGTGATGACATTTGGTTTCTCCATGAGTGGCATATTTGATCTACTGATAAGTCCCTAGTAAAGTGCATTACATTTGCCCAGGGCTTGAATATCACATGCTATTGGTGGGCCTGCAGCACTGATATTGTGCCACCCACACAATTAACCCTTCAAACATGTCTCAGGTCTGCCACTGCAGACTCTGTGTGTGCAGTTATAAGACTACCATTTTGACCTGGCAAGTTTGCCCACTTGCCAAGCCAAACCTTCCCTTTTATTACATATAAGCCACCCCTAATGCAGGCCCTAGGTAGCCCCATGGGCAGGGTGCAGTGTATTTAAACAGTAGGACATGTACTTTTGAGTTTCAAATGTCCTGGTAGTGACAAACTGCTACATTTGTTTTTCACTATAGCAAGGCCTATCTCTCCCATAAGTTAGCATTAGAGCTGCCTATTAACATTTATCAGGTCTAACTTCCAATTGGGAAAAGTTAGGAAAAGTAAATTTGGTGTCTCTGGACTCGCAATTTAAAAACAGTGAGGTTGGCTTTTAAATTGCAGGTCTGAAAATGTCACTTTTAGAAAGTTGACATTTTCTTACTTTAACCATCCTGTCATTCTGTGTATCTGCCTGTCTCTGGAATATATGTCTGGGTTTGGTGACAGCTGGACTTTGTGCATTCCCTCTAGACAGGCACCCACAAAAGGAGCTGAGGTGTGCCCTGCATATCCTGATGCCCCATTACCAGGCTGATGGGTCTTCCTGAGCTAGATTGAGAAGGAGGAGCTGGCACTTGCAACTGAACAGGGCTGTGCCTGTCCCCACACAAATAGTTGCATACCCCCCTGCAATGTGTCTGGAGCCAGGGCAGGAAAGGGCAGGGTCTTGTGAACTACAAAGTCCTTTATTTGAAGTATCCCTACTTCAAAGGCTAAAATGGGTTTAAGTACTGGGCCTCTGACATTATATAATCAGAACACTTCTGGAATTGAGGACATTCTGCCAGAAGGAAGAGCTGTTGTGCTGTCAGGAAGGAGGGACTGCCACTTTGCTGCTTGCTTTACTGTTAGCCTGCTGCCTGCTGCTTCTTGCCTGGGAGTGAGACGACTGGACTTGAATCACTGCTGCTGCATGAGTCTCGGACACCACATGGCCAATGTCTGTGAAGCACTCTGCCCGAGTCCAGCGGATTCAAGGCCCTCCTCGACCAAGGTCACACCACTGCCCTGATACTACTCGACCTGTCAGCAGCATTCGACACGGTCTCCCACTGCACACTCACCGCCAGACTACATGACGCCGGCATACAAGGAACCGCCCTTAACTGGATCCGCTCGTTCCTCACCGGCAGAAGCCAAAGAATTAGACTGCCACCCTTCCTCTCCGAACCCACGGAAATCAACTGCGGAGTACCCCAGGGATCATCACTCAGCCCAACCCTCTTCAACATCTACATGGCCCCCCTCGCCACCATCGTCAGACAGCACAGCCTCAGCATAGTATCCTATGCCGACGACACCCAGCTCATCCTCTCCATCACCAAGGACCCCACCACCACCAGACTCAACTTCCAGGAAGGAATGCAGGACGTCGCATCCTGGATGAGCAACAGCTGCCTGAAGCTCAAATCAGAGAAGACAGAAGTCCTCGTACTCAGAACCACCCCGTCAGCATGGAACAACACCTGGTGGCCGCCCTCCGACCCCCACGGACCATGCCAGAAACATCGGCATCGTACTCGACTCCTCCCTCTCCATGAACAAGCAGGTCAACGCCGTCGCATCCAGCTGCTTCAACACCCACCGCATCCTCTGAAAGACTTTCAAATGGATCCCCCCCCCCGAGTCAAGGAAGACAGTCACCCACACACTCATAACCAGAAGATTGGACTACGGAAATGCCCTCTATGCCAGCATCAACAAGTCTCTACTCCGCAAGCTCCAGACGATACAGAACACCGCAGCCAGACTCATCCTCGGCATCCCCGGACACGAGCACATCAGCCAACACCTACGGAAGCTCCACTGGCTTCCCGTCGAGAAGAGAATCACTTTCCAGATACTCACACACACCTACAAATGCCTCCACAACACAGGACCCCAATACCTCAACAAATGAATCGCCTTTCACGCACCCAAAAGGAACCTCCGCTCCACCAACCTCGCCCTCGCCAAAACCCTGCGCATCCGCAGAGCCAGAACAGGGGGAAGAGCCTTCTCCTACATCGCGGCCAAGACCTGGAACGAGCTCCCTATCGACTTCAGACGTGCCCCCTCCCTGAGCACCTTCAGGAAGGCTCTCAAGACCTGGCTCTTCGACTGAACGGAACTGCTGCACCCCTCCCCCCCCCCAATTCCTTGAGACCCTCACGGGTGAGTAGTGCACTTAAAACCCCCTGACTGATTGATTGATTGTATGTTGGATTTTTATCATTTTGGTCTTGTTTTAGTCAGATAAATATTGACTATTTTTCTAAACTGGTGTAGAGTACTTTTGTTGTGTTTTCACTGTGTTACTCTGTGTGTGTGTGTGTGTGTGTGTGCGTGCGTGTGTGCGTGTGTGTGTGTGTGCACAAATACTTTACACATTGCCTCTTTAGTTCAGCTGGACTGCTCTGTGCCAAGTTACCAGAGGGTGAGCACAGGTAAACTTTTAGGGCCAGATTACGAGTCTGGCGGTCCTCAGAAAGCCAGACTCGTGGTGGCGGATTAAGCCACCGCCGCACCTGTGGTACGACCGCCCGATTACGACTCAGGCAGTCGGACCACACTAGGACCTCTGGAGCAGTGGTCAGGGGCTGCAAAATGCTTGGTGGGACCGCCACTGTCCCGCCAAGCATATAACAAAAAAAATAAAAACCATTAAATAGGAAAAGACATCTGAGCACAAACATATTTGTAGCACAAACATATTTGTACCATTCAGAAAGATTATGTTTCAAAATGAAGGTAAGTCCGACTAAAAGATAAAGATGGTAGAGTGAAATCTTTAAGCATGTATCATATAAGTTGAAACTCCAAAAATAAAGTTACAATAAATACATACATAAGCCTGAAAATAAATAGATAGGAAAATATCTATTTGAATATCTCCAATTTGTAATTTAATTTGTTTTATCTACTAGTAGATGCTAAAGAAGAAAAGAAGTGTAGCATAGTGAAAGAACTTTGATATATATATCTCCACGACAGCTCAGTCTCATTGTCCAGTTCATGCTGCTTCAGTGCTCTTAGGTATACTGTTGATAGACTGCAAAGGCAGACACCGGTCGCCATTTTTCTAAACAAATGCCTGAGGAAAAATTGATTCTGGAAACAAGAGTGCGAGAAGCTGTAGAAGCAACGAAAATGCTCTGGTAATTGCAGGGTACTTATCGTCCAGACTGATGATGACAAATAATAACCCACTTTGATCAGTCTTGTGTGACACAAATCCCTGCTCCTAATTCCACCTGATTCCGCTGGGCTTTGATTTTTTTGTCTCCAAAACAGCGTCAGCGAAATTTGTTTTCCTTTGTAGATGTTCAGGTTGGAATGAAAAGAGCTTCTTTGTAAGCGAACTGAATAACAAACAAAGATAATAATGCCCCGTTAAGGCGCATCACAAAAGAACACATTTATGGCTTATGACACTCCTAAAATACCTTTATTTAATAATGAAAACTTCATTACGAAGGCTTCGGTTGCGATGGTTGCTAGGGGCCCGGCGAGAATCCCCTGCAAGATCTCTCATCTTGACAGAAGTTCTAAATTACAGCATTAGAGCTCTAACCGAGAGGAAGTTATTACCTATGCTGTCTGTCCAGGGAAATAAAGACACTCGTAGCCGTAGAGTGGTTATTGAAATCTAATAGCCGGGAATATTAAAAATGGGGTAGAAAATCTCTGCGCCTGGCCACTGGGGAATAAATTAAGTGCTAAACCGTGAGTGTTTACCAGTCTTTCATTATTTTGTGGGAAAAAAGTAATTCATCTTTATTACAGCTGAGGCTGTTGGGTTGCGCATCATTAAGGAGACACAGCGTCCAGGCCCTTGCAGCTAATTTCCAAGAGAGAAACAGTATCATCAGCAGCGTCGTGGGTGTAGTAGGCCCCAGTCTGATTCCCACCCCAGGAAATGTTTTGTTTCAAACTCAATCAGATGTGACCAGCCTAATGGGTCATTAGAAGCTTGTCGGTGGGTGAGTGGCGAGTTACCCTTCATTGCTAACATAAAATTGCACACAATCTCTGTAGGAAAGTGGGTTTCTGTTGCAGTAACCCCCCCACTTTTTGCCAGACTACTGATGCACTTTTACTTGGTGTGCCCTGGGTCCCTGCCAATCAGGTTCCCAGGGCCTGTGTTCTTTCCCCAAAACTAAACCCAATTGGCATCTCTGGCCACAGGTCAGCACCTGGTAAAGGGTACCACAGGTACCCAGGGCACTGTGACCAGGGAAGGCCTCTAAGGGCTGCAGCACTTATTGTGCCACCCTTAGAGGCCCTGCACCTTTACACACACACACACTGCCTTTGCAGGCTGCGTGTCTTGATGCAGAACAAAGTGAAGAGTCGACATGGCACACATCCCTGTGTGCCATGCCTACAAATCACTGCCCTGGCATAGATCAGCCACCCCTCTAGCTGGGTGCACTATACCAGTGGTGAGGGTACAGGTGCATGAGCCCTGTACCACTACAGTGTCTAAGTCCATTCTTAGACATTGTAAGAGCAGTGCTGCAATTAAGAGTATATGGTGCTGGGAGTTTGTCATTACGAACTCCACAGCACCATAATGGCTACACTGAAAACTGGGAAGTTTGGTATCAAACTTCTCAGCACATTAAACCCACACTGATGCCAGTGTGGGATTTAATGTAAAATGCACAACAGAGGGCATCTTAGAGATGTCCCCTGAAACTCGACCAACTTCTAGTGTCCCGACTGAGTGGCTGTTTAGGCTGCCACCAACAGACATGTTTCTGGACCCCTGGGTCGAAAGCCTGCTGCTCTCGGGGGCCTGAAACAATGCACATCCTGGGACGAGGTGCCAAGCCTCTTCCCCCAGGATGGGCAGGGTTCTAAAGGGGAAGCTTCAAAGGCATGCCGCCTTTGTGAGCCTCCCCAGACCATTTGCTGCTTTCAGCAACTGGTCCCCACTGGTTCTACCCCCCACTTTGGGCGGGAGAACCAGCGGGAAAAACAAGTGAGGGAAAGAGGTGTGCACACCTCTGCCAACTCCACCCCTCAGGTGGGGGAGGCGACGTGAAGCACAACTCCGAGTCCCCGCCATCTTGAGGATGGAGGGACCCAACCAACCAGGGACATGCTCCTGCCCCCTCCCACTGGAGGGTGGCACGATAGGGGTGTACCCACCCCAGGAAGGGACCCATTGGTCCCTGCCCTTTACCTACCTGTAACGCCCCTAAATCTAGTATTTAGGGGGCACCCTGAACCTTGCTTCCTCAGATCCAGCCTGACAACAAGAAGAAAAGAAGAAGGACCGAACAGCCGTGCAGCCAGTTAACAAGAGGAAGACGCCCACTGACTTGGCCCCAGCCCTACCGGCCTGTCTCCCCTCGAACCTGCTCCTGCGAAATCCCGGTGTGTCCTGCAGCCAGCAGCCTCAAAAACCCCGGAGGACCTGCCTGCCTTCACTTCCAAAGACTGCTTATCCCGTGAACACCGGATTTGTTCAACTGCAACCTCTGGCAGCAGCCGGAGAACGCAAATCCAGCCCACTCTGCACCCGCCGAACCCGGCCCGAGCTCGAGTGGAAAAACACCCCGAGGTGGTCACCCCGGCGATCCTGACCCAATGTCCGGCGACCCCTGACCTGCCTCAAGCCTCCAGCCGACGCCTGCAGCCTAAATCCAGAAGACCCTCCCTGACCGCGACCCGGAGCTGTTACGAAGATCCGACCCCAAAAGGCACCCCTGCACCCGACGCCCCAAGGCCTTGTGTGCGCAAACCAATGGTGCCTAACCAACCCCTAACTTCCCAATTTACCTCTCGAAGTGGTGGTCGCACCCAGAAGTCCTTCGTCTCCCTTCCTGCAGTGCTTTTACAAACCAGAGGTTCTCCATTGAAAACAACAGGGCGCCCGACGTTGAAACAGCACTCCGCACCCGGCCGCCTCAGTGCCGCTAAGGGTGCACTTTTTGTGCTACTTTGTTTCCCCATTTGCCCTGACCTAAACCCTAGGAGCTTTGCTCCCACAACCCAGTGGCCTGCTTGCCAGCAGCCACCAACCGGAGGCCCCCTATCTCCCATTGGATAACATTGGGGCTCAACACTCTGCACCCGGCCGCCCTAGTGCCGCTGAGGGTGTAACAAGAGTGCATCACTGACCCTGGGGAACCCCTGAGTCTAACCCCAGAACCTTAACTACCACAGTCGACAACTTACCTGTGAACCGATAACCTGTTTTTCCTCCTTAGGATATCATTGACAATTTTCTTCCAAAAAGTTTCTGTGTGGAGTTTTGAAATCTGAAAATATTCTTTAAAAATCGCACGAATAACCAAAAAGTATTTACTTACCTGTTTGCAGGAAATGTCCCAGTGCTGAATCTAGGTATCCAGCACTGAGTTAGAAAAGTAACGTAAAAAGTAACGTACCTGTAATTTACTGAAAAAGCCTATTCATTTCAATGTACTGTATTTGCTAAGTATTGCAACCTACTGCATCCCCTGTAAATCAAACAAAGTACAATTCCTATTGCATTTTCAAACTGTTCTACAATCAGCAACTTATTACTGTAAAGTGCCAGACTTGCTTGGTTCTAAAAATAAAGCAACAGTATATTTTTTATACAAAAACAATTGGTCTAGAGTTCAGTCCTTGAGTATGTGAATTCATTTGCTGACTGAGTGATTACATCAAATGCTTAACACTGTCCTCTGATACTGCCTTACTGCTCGTCCACTCTACCACAAATAGAGAGTAAGGTTCTATCTAACTTTAACCTCTGCCTACCTCTGGGGTCACCTGGACTCTATACACACTATACCTCATTTTGGTGTAGCATATATAGAGCCATTTTCCTACAATCTCAGTAAGTATTCTGCGTTGTATAAAACTGGAGTGGACATTCAAGAGCACGGCCTGTGTATTACCTGATCGTGATATAATAAACGTCTGGCGAAACAATTAAGTGACATGAAATATTTACTTTCCCGCACTGTTTCATTCTGCAGCCGTTGTGGCCACAATATAAACACATTATGGTAGTTTTGGGGCAAAATGCAAATTCATATACTGATATCTGTATTAGCTGAGGTGCAGTAAAGTACAAGACTATGTCATGTAGTATTATGTTGGAGGTATTTGTATAGCACACATTTTTCAAATAGCATGGCCTCGCAGCACTATCGTAGGTCGGATTGCTCCAAAACTTGCTTCTCGCATTTATCAAGACCATATTGTGATTCATTTATTGACGAAAACGCCAGTACTGTGTATATCTCCATTCCTGAGTTAGATGCTTGTTTGATGTTCATTGATTGGTAGGAGAATCATTTTGTCTGATGAAGTGGGATACCATTACCAAGTTATTTAAGCTTAGATCGGAAGAAACGCTGTTAAATGGCACAACCCTCATTTTTTCTAAACTCTGTTTTTTTATTGGTTTATATGTACAGGAATTAAAGAAAAACACAACATGTGAAGACCTTCACACGACATTGGAAAATGACCTCCATGCCACAGTTACAGAATAGTATACTATGAATAACAAGATTCTAAACCTTACATTGTGAATTCTCAGCCACATCAAATTAATACAATATTTTGCCCCCGGTGAACTTACAGTGCCCAGAGTCTTTGTGCGTCCCCCTTGAGGATTGGCGATCAGATGCAACCAATCTCGGAAACCGCTGCCTCAGCAGCTTCTGATTGTGTCAATAGGTATTGTTGTAAGGGACTCCAGATGTCTCGCGGGCGGGACGATGGCGGCAGCAACTCAGCGTATGTGTTCAGTTGGTCTTGGCAATATGTAAGGTCCTGCAGCCATTCCTTAAATTTGGGCGCCCTCCCTCTACCCCACCTGCATGCCACTCTGCGTTTGGCTATCAGGAGAGCTAGTGATATGTATCTCCGGTACTGGACATTGAGCTCCTTTGTGTAGCCTAGTAATAGGATTAGCGGGGTGTCTGGGATGTGCTGCCCAGTCATCTGGTCAAGCGCCTCTAATACTTCTGCCCAGTAGCGCCGAATGGGGGCGCAGCCACAGGCCAGTTGCGAAAAGTCTGCCCCCTCTACCCCACATCTGTCGCAGCGGTCTGTGTCTCTGAGGTGGATGCGCATGAGTTTCGCAGGTGAACTAGCTGTAAGTGTGTCTTCAGGCTCTCCTTTGGACCCATTACCCCATAAATTATGGAAAACCTTAGGAGTTAAACTTCTCCCGGTACTTAGGCTGATCTGTATGCAGTCTTTGGAGAGTGGAGTGGTACCAGTAAGTTGGAAAAAAGCACTGATCACACCACTCTTAAAAAAAGATTCATGAGATCCAGCATGCCCGAAGAATTACAGGCCTATTTCATTGCTGCCTTACCCAGTGAAAATCATCGAAAAATTGGTTAGTCGGGAACTTTCTCAGTTCCTAGAAGCCAATGATAAACTGGAGGATGTGCAGTTTGGCTTTCGTCCTGGACATGGGACAGAGACTGCCTTGGTGACCGTATTAGATGATCTTCGAATGCGGGCGGACAGGGGACAAGCCTCCATCTTGATTTTGTTGGACTTGTCCGCCGCATTTGATACGGTTAACCATGCGGTACTCTTGGATAGGCTTGCTAGAATAGGTGTGAGTGGATTGGCACTGAAGTGATTTCAATCCTACCTCTCAGACAGAGAACAGGCGGTTGCTCTCCCCCCGTATCAATCCATGTATAGGAAAGTTTTACATGGGGTACCACAGGGATCTGCAATCAGCCCCATCCTGTTTAATATTTATATGAAGCCACTGGTGACTGTTATTAAGTCACATAACATTAGCTTAGTGAACTATGCTGATGACACCCAGTTGATTTTATCTCTGGAAGGTTGTCAGGCAACTTCACTTGAAAAATTTCATAATTGTATGCAAGATACGGCTCTTTGGCTTCAAAATAATTATTTGCAATTCAATGGGGAGAAAACTGAGATTCTGTGCTGTTCAGTGGGGAAGGTTCCTTATTCACTACCCACGGGGTTCTGGCCACTACCAGTGACAGCCCCTTTGACCCCGACAAATGTGGTTCGTAATTTAGGTATCAGTTTTGATGGTAAATTAAGCCTTGAGTCCCAAGTGAATCAGACAGTTGGAAAATGCTTTGCCCTGCTGAGGGTGTTACGTAGAATTCTCCCACTGTTGCCTAAGTATACCAGGCCACTGATAGTGAGAAGTATTATCCTTAGCCAACTGGATTATTGCAACGCCCTACTGCTGGAGTCTCCCAAATATTTGATGGAGAAACTCCAGAGAATTCAGTCAATGGCAGCCAAGCTGGCACTTATGAGACTCTCGCCAGTCGTCCCTTTCTCAGGCCCTGGCTGAGCTCCACTGGCTCCCAGTTGTACAGAGGGTGCAATTTAAATCCATGTGTATAGTTTTTAAAGCTCTACATGGCATTGGGCCCAAGCCCTTACAAAGTAGATTTGAATGGTATGTTCCTCTACGCAATCTTCGCTCCTCCTCAGCAAAACTGGTGAGAGTGCCTAGGTTCAGAAAAGTCAGATCTGGTGGAAGAGCTTTCTGCGTTGCAGCAGCTTCGGCGTGGAACAAATTACCAACCGAACTTAGACAGATAGATGATCTATTGTCTTTCAGAAAGAAATTGAAGACCTGGCTCTTTCCCAGGGTATAATATAGTGTTTTTTCAACTGTCCCTATATTCTAAGATAACTGACCTATGTGCTCAAGCGCCAGGATACCCGTGGGGTCGCAGTGCGCTCTATAAATTTTGTATACAATACAATACAATACAATAGTATAGGCGGTGTATGTATTTGTAGTGGATAATTCTCAGTCTGCTGCTGGTGGATATCTTCCCAGTCTGTTGGCGGCAGTAGGTCCATTGGTCGTCTGTCAGAGGGAAGCCTAATTCTCCCTCCCAGTGCGTCCGCGCAGTAGGGGCTGCGTATGGGCAATCCGTCTGGGTGGTACGGTAAAGCATAGAGACTACGTGATTGGGGGAGTCCTTCTGTAGCAGGGAGTGCAATGGGCCCATGGTGGGGTGTTCGCGTGGGAAGTCAGGGGTGAGGGACTTGACATCCTGTCATAATCTAATATACAGAAAGAGTTCTAGAGGTGTAGGTGTGCTGTTGCCGAAAAACTCCTCACGGGTGCAAAATGTGCTGTTTTTGTATAAATCTACCCAGGTCAGAGCTGAGAGTTTCCGGAGCATTTGCCAGCATCCTCCTTCTTGTTAGGCCTGGGCAGTGAACTGCGCTCCGTTCGCGGGGTTTGCGGAGTTTTCTGCACTCCGCGGAGCTTGCGGAGTGCAGAAAACTCCGCTTTGCGATGTGCAGCGGAGTTTTTTCACCGCTCGCGAACGGTAAGTTCGCGATCGCGAACAGCAAGTCCGCGAGCGTGAGCTGCCGCTCAGGTAGAATTTCTACCTGAGCAGCAGGAATACCAGCACAAACTGCAGTTCGCACTGCACTCCGCCGCTCGCGAAACTTCGCAGAGGTTTTTTGTAACTTCGCGGAGTTCCGCGTAGCAAAACTCCGCGAACTACGCCCAGGCCTACTTCTTGTGTGATGGGGAGGTCTAGCCTACCAGCAAGGAGCAGCAGCAGGGAGTATATTAAGTCAAGTCTGAGTCGGCGGGCCAAGGCTCTCCAGGCTTTGTTCGTGCATTGGACCGTAGTCAAGGCAGTGCGAGTGCGAGTAGGAGGCACACTAAGATAGGCCGAGCTAGGGGTGGGGGTCATGTATCCATCTTCCACTGCTAGGTGGGGCATGTAGGGCGGCAGGTTTATCCAGTAGGCAGCGTAATGGGCTTGCGCGCAGCTGAAATATAGCTTCATGTCTCCAGCAGCAAAGGGGCGGGTGAGAGTGTCCCATTTGAGTCTAGGTTGTTTCCCTCCCCAGGCAAGGCGGATAAGTTGGGATTTCAGAGTTTTAAAGAAGTATGCGCTGGGGGTGTATGGAATATTAAGGAAGAGGTATAATAGTTTTGGAAGGATCACCATCTTAATGAGTGATGTTCTACCTGCCATAGTGATTCTATCCGTGAGGAGATCTAGCACCCGCACGTAGTTGGCCCTCATCAGTTCATCTTTGTCCGTTGTGATCACAATGCCTAAGTAAGTGACCGTGTCTGCACACCATTTGAGAGGGAAGTCCGGTTCAAAACGTGTGGTATTAGTGGTGAGAGGAAATAGTTTAGTTTTGCCCCAATTTATGCTAATGCCAGATAGCCTCCTAAAGTGGATGAGGACATGGCGGATCGGATTTAGACTGTCTGCTGGGTTGCGAAGATAGAGAGTGAGATCATCTGCATATAAGGAGACTAGGAGTTGCCGCTCGGGGTAAATGAGGGCAGAATCACGATGGTGCTGACGCAGTTTTGCCGCTAGGGGCTCTATAGCGAGAGCGAAGAGAAGGGGCGACAAAGGACACCCTTGCCTCGTGCCCCTCGCGATATTGAAGGCCAAAGACCGGGTGCCATTAATGAGGACGCTAGCTTGTAAGTTAGTGTATAGGAGTTGAATCCACGCCAAGAAGGGTGTGGGGAAGCCCATCCGTCTCAGGACAAAGGACAGATAATCCCATTCCAGGGAATCAAATGCCTTGGTCGAGTCCAAGAAGACAGCCACCGCATCTTCAGTAGGGTCGATGTCCTGAAGGACAGTAAATAGTGTCCGGAGGTTATGCAATGTTCCCAGGCCGGGGACACACCCCGATTGGTCTGGCAACACCAGGGCAGTCATAAGGGGGTTGATACGGTTCGCTATGATCTTGGCAAGAATTTTGGCGTCGACATTAATGAGGGAATGCGGCCTACATAAGTCTCATTGGTCTGCTCTTTTACCCGGTTTTTGGTGGGAGATGATCAGTGCTTCGCGCATTGTCTGAGGGAGGGTTCCAGTCTCTCTGGCTTCCTTGTAGACCTGGCGGAGAATGGGGATGAGGGCAGAGCTGAATGTTTTGTAGAATTCGGCGGTTAGCCCATCAGGGCCAGGGCCCGGCCCGATTGTAATTGCATAATCGCAGCTCTAATTTCATCATCCTTGAAGTACGCCAGGAGAAACTCATGCTGGGTGTCACCCAGCCAGCCTATTGATGTGTCTTCAAAGAAAGGTGTGAACTCCGTCATCTGTGTTCTGTGGGACTTGTATAGTGTGCTATAGAATTTGTGAATGACGGCTAGAATGTCGGAGGTGCTTCTATGGATATGGCCTTCCTCGTCGAGTATTTCAAGTATCATGTTGGAGAATCTAGGGGGTTGGGTTAGCGCCGCAAGGGCTCTTCCCGGGCGATCCCCTTCTCCATATTGCCGGGCCCGAAAATACTTCCCTCTGAATTTGCACTCCCTCTCCGCAGTTTCCTGATATTCGGCGACTGTGTCCTGTATTTTAGCCTGCAATGTGGGGGAGGGTTCCCGCTGCATTTGGGCGTCTAGATGTTTGAGATCTCTCTCTAAGGTATGGAGAGTGCTCCGTATGTCTCTTAGAATGCCCCCTCCCTTGGCAATGCAGACACCGCGGATGGTCACTTTGAATGCCTCCCATACCGTGGCGTATTGAGGCACTGATTGCATGTTGCAGGGGAAGAAGTCTACGATCTCGCTTTCTAATTCAGCCTTAAAAACGGGGTCTAATAGTGCATTGGTGGTTACCGCCAGGATCTGTTTGGGGAGTCTACATAAGGGGGGGGCAAGAGTTATGAGGACGGGTGAGTGATCAGAGTAAGTGCGCAGCAGATGTGTAGCACGGGTAAGCCGCGGTGTCAGCCCTCTAGACAGGAGCCACCCATCTATGCGGGACCATGAGGAGTGTGCAGTGGAGCAGCAGGTGCCTTCCCTGTCCGCAGGGTGGAGATAGTGACACGCATCTGTCAAATCATGATCTGCGAGGATTCCTTGAAGGCAGCGCTGAGTGTTAGAGTAGTAATGGGGCTGAGGGTGCGATCTGTCCATGGGTGGGTCTACTGTGGTGTTAAAGTCCCCTCCCCAGACCGTATGGTCTGAGCCAATGGCTAGAATTTTCCCCCATAGGATGCGAAAGAATTCAGGATTGTCTATGTTGGGGCCATAGCAGCAGGCGAATGTAATGGAATGAGATTCCATTCTCCCCCATAATAGGCAATATCGTCCCGATGGATCATTGTAAGTCCCTATAGCGGTATATGGAAGGGTGTGCCTGATCAGGATTGTGGTGCCCCTTGCATATGTGGAATACGAGGAAAAGCTGCGGTGCGCTGCCCAGCGGGCTGCGAAGGCGAGCGAGGAGTTAGGGCCGAGGTGAGTTTCCTGCAACATGGCACAATGTACATTGTGTCTGGTTAAATACGCTAGGCTGTGCCTGCGTTTGCGGGGATCTCCGAGACCGCGCACATTCCATGTAAGGAGATTATAACTAGGGGGGCTAGGCTGGTTCATCTCGAGTGCGTGGTTTATGTTGGACTTAGGGTATCCTGGGTGCATCTCACGGTGGATTGGTAGAGGTGTGGCAAGCTGTCCCTGTTGTGGCGTACAGTGAAGTGTAAACGAAAAACCCCCATCTCCCCTCCCACATCAGCAGCCCAATCCTGCTGTGGTGTATACCCCCCTCCCTTCCCGATAAACTCCAATACAGTGCTCCCAACAGGGGAACAAGTGCGGCCCTCTGTAACATCAGAGCGCCGAACCATGTGAGGGATTTCCTTTTGGGTATGAGCTAAAGGGCGACACAGGGCCTCCTCGGTGATACGAGGTTGCTCAGGTACGAATATAGTGTCTCTGATTGCACAATGTAGCATCGCAGTGGCGTGGGATTCTCTTCGTTCGCACCATAGTCGAAGTAGGGAGAGATTGCCGTGTCTCTCCAGTGGTGCGGAGTCAGGTGATGGCGAATAAGGTTAGCGTTGAGTACCGCCAGGCTCCGCAGGTTGTTAACAGAGGAGCGTTGTTGCCATAATTACTCTACATCAGATAGGCCGGTGGTGGGGGTGTGTGAAGTTCCAGGCGATGTTTGGCCAGAGGGTCTCTTGGGCAGGGATTTCAGAAAGTCATTGACAAGTTGAGGTTGGGTAAAGAAGTGTTGTTTGTCCTGATACGTGACTTTCAACCGTGCTGGAAACAGCATGGCGTACGCGATGTTTGCCTGCTGAAGTTTCTTCTTGACGGGCACAAACTTTTTACGGGCCTCCTGGACGGCCATGGTGAAATCCGGGAATATGGTGATGGTTGTGCCCTCAAAAGATAGCGGCTGCTTTTCCCTCGCCAGCCGCAGGGCGACATCGCGGTCGCTGTAGTTTAGGATCCTCGCTATGATCGGCCTCGGAGGGGCTCCTGGAGGAGGGCGGGTGGCCAGTGACCTGTGCGCTCATTCGACCACCAGCAGCGTGGAGAAAGCCTCTCTGCCAAAGAGCATGGTAAGAAGGCGCTCAACATATTCCTCCATTTTCCCGTTGTTGGTGGACTCTGATATTCCAAGAATGCGGAGATTGTTCCTGCGCGACCTTGATTCTAGGTCCTCATTCTTGGCCGCAATGACTTTGAGGACTTTCTCCATGTTGAGTAGTTTCTCAGTGTTGTCGGCGGAGGTGTCTTCGAGTTCAGAGAGGCGCTGCTCGGTATCTTTAATCCGCTCTTCGTGCTGGCCGAGCTTTAGCGTGACGCTGTCGAGGCAAGCATTCATGGAGTCCATCTTGGCCTCTATGGAGGTGAGGCTGGATTTCACTGTGAGGAGGAGATCTTTCAGATCTTCTGTAGAAGTGGGCGCTTTTGCGGTGGATGCATCTGTCGCATCTTCATCAGCTTCATGTTGCGTTCTGGATGACTTGCGGGCATCAAACGTCAGCTTAGGTTGTCTGTCGTCCGTCTTCCCCATGGCGCCTGCTTTGCTGGCCCCACTGAATGTGCCGGTTTCCAAACAGTAAGATTTGGTTGTTGAGGGGCGGAAGCGCGGCCTCGTCACTGTGGAGTGATGGCAAGGGGGCAGTCGTCTCCTGCATGGGCCTTTGCGAGAAGGCGTGGGTAAGCCTCGTTGGAGCAGGGCAGTTAGGCAGGAGTCTGCACGGTAGTGATGGCTAAGAGACACAGGTGCGATGATGTCCGGTACGTGTGGCAGCCGTCCAGTCAGCAAGAGCGACAGTGGGCGCTGAAGGCAGTTGTGGATATGGCTATGCAGAGCCCAAGAGCAGCTGAGGCCGAATTAAGTAGAGCGCAGGTGTTCCCTGCAAGACTTGGAAGCAGCGTAAGGGAAGGATGGCCGGTGGCGCAGGTGCTGAGAATGCCTAGAGAAGTCTCAGCAATGGCATGTGCGACGCTCGCTCAGTTCGAGGTTCGCGGGGTCGAGTTGCTGTGGAGTGATCTCTGTGTTGATGAAGCGGGTAGTGCTGGCCTGCGCCGCACGCAGGGAGACTCTCAATGCTCAGGCAGTGGCGTTGTGGGCTGGAGTGCTGTGTTGGTCCCTGCAGCCGAATGCGGCTTTATCACGGCTGCGCTCACAACGAGGGGCACGGTGATTTTTCGCAGGGGCTAAGAAGATCGCTCGAGGCCGGTATGTTCAATGGCAACGGAGCCAGGTCTCATGTGCGAGCAAATGGCAGTCTCTGCGTCTCGATTGTAGGGCCTCAGGAGAGGCGCCGGCTCAAGGAAGGTGCAGTACGTCTCCGCCTGGGAAGTCCGCAGAGGGGAGGCAGTATGGAGAGGAGATTGGGGTGTCGCAGGCGATGAGGGCGGCCCCGAGGTCCATGGCAGTCCTCACTCACCGGTAAGAAGCGCTGCTCCTGCAGCAGAGAGAGGGTGCTCGCAGGCAGCGTTGTGATCTACAGCGTCCGGGGCCTAACGGCGGTGTCACTGGGCTCGCAGGCCGCACCGGGCAGGCAGGATTCAGCACATCAGGCGGACAGGGTTCCGGCACCCGGATGAAGGAATCGTAGAGCGCTGATATGAATAGACCTGCAGTGATGCTCAGGCTCGAGGTCGCGCTGTCGGCGTTTACAGGGTCTGGTCCAGCAGGAGCGGTGGCGGTCGTTATCTAGAGCTCGCGTCCGCCATCTTAAGAGCTCGGCGGCGTCACGCTCGAAGGGCTGTACCTTATCTTCTGGGCTGATGTAAACATTCTATACCACCGCAAAGTGTGGCAGAGGCATTCCGGTCTGACTGTGGCGCTTTTGGAGCGCGTTAGTGCCGCATCAGAGGAGGATAGTGGTGATAGTAGGTCCTGAGCTGCAAGAGCCTCACGCAAGTGCAGCCATCTTGCTTGCGTGCCCTCTAGCGCCCCCCAAGAATGGCAGAATTTGATTATAGCCATAATGTAGAGGTATTATATAGGACACATGAGTTGATAATATCTCAGATTTGAGACACAGTTGTTCAGCAGGATAGCCCATCACTCCACAAAAATGTTTTTTTCTTAAAATTCCACCAAATAATATGGCGTCAATTGCATATTTGTGAATGTCACTCTAGAATCTCTATGCATTTGAAGATTATTTGTGTTTAGCTTAATCAATGTTGTCAATCTCTGATCCGCAAATTTACTTTCACAGGACAACTCAAAGAGCTGCCCCATTTTAATCCACGTGTTCAGTTGTATGCTTATGGAAATGTATTAACCAGGAATGGGCACAAAACGCACTGGGTGACTCATTGTAGGCAGTTCAGAAATGGGTGGTGTCGAGGTAGTACATACAAGGGATTGAAGTGAAGGAGAGATTTGGAGGTCAGATAGAGTGTACATGCAGGGGTACCATATGCGGCTTATGGAGGGACGTTCAGGCGACCAAGAATCACAATCAGAGGCCAATAATGTATTCATCACGTCTTGTTGCAATTTAAGTCAAGAGTATTCTGCCATTAAGATACGAAAATTTAGCCAAACCCAGCTTCTAAGCTCACCACTGTGCATGTTAAGGAGTTTATTTTTAAGATTCCCAATATAAGTAGAAGAGTAGTAGTGATAGAATGCATAGTATTACAAGCTACAAAATTCAGGAAGGGCAGAACATCTTATACCTGCCATGGACTTTAACCCATACATCTCCTGCCATACAAAGATTCTCTGTGGAAAGCGAGAACAAGAGAGCAGTGAGGGGATGCAGCCATGCCTTCAGTGTAGCGAGGTACCTGGGTGTCGTAACTGGATTTCATATCTAACTGGAAGTGGGTCAGTTATATGTGTCTAACAAAGCCATTCATTCAACATGATCCAGCATTGCAGAAGCTGCAAATGATGCCATGGGAATGTCTGTGTGGGTTAGCATCTTAGGACAATCTGGCAGATCCAACATATTTAGTTTTCTCAAATACAGGTGGTGTCATGCCGGGCTAGTTGTATATGGCATCTAGCCCGTCTGATGCACCAGACTTGAGGGCTTTGCAGGCTTGTGTGGCACACCTATGAATGCCCCAAAAGGGTAACTGTGATTGAAGGTTTGATGGAGGCGAGGAGTATGCTGTGTGACATAAGCTGGCATGTGTGGCACCAATGCAGGGTCACATGTGAAGACTTGCTGTTTATATCCTGGGACTTGATCATGTGGTGCAGGTGTGTTAGCATTTCAGATTGTTTCAGTTGGAGCTATGTTTTGAATGGCCAAGGACAAGCATCCTGCGGCTATTGCTACTGGTGAGGTATCTTTCTCATCATGCTTACACTGAGAGGATTAATAATACATCTAACCTACTGTCCTACTTTGATGCCACTGCCTGCTGGTTTTAATAATGATTGGCAATCTTCCGTTTGCTATACTAACGTCAAATGATACTGTGATCTAAAGCGCTGTGTACAATGGAAGGATCCAGAGGAGCTAAAGATAAACTGAAGAGATAGTAACCCCACCACCAGTGTCTTTTGTCGCCAGGCAGCACTAAAAACCTAATGCAATACAAAGGAAACAGGGACACCGTGCTGGCATGTTGAATGAACCTGATGTTTGCCCCACAAATCTCCCTGTCTGTAGCAACGTCTCTAGAGAATCAGCATGGAGCTGTTGGATAGCGGTGAGGACAAAGAGGGTGAGATGTGTAAGTGGGTTCTCTCCCAGCAAGATTTGCATACTTGTTGGAAACTGCCTGTCAGATAGCACTGATGTCCCAGCCCAACCAGTATTACAGGTTTTCTTTTTTAATTTGAGTAATGGTGCTCTTAGGCCTTTAGGCTACCAGCAGTGCTTTTGGTATACTTTGCATTCATTACTCACTTCTCTCTACAGAGAGGCAGTTTTTTCAGAGTCTGCCACGTTGTATATTACTTCCACATGAATTGAGTGTGTTCGGGTCATCTTCAGTGCGTCAGTGACACAATTGTTGCGGTGTTAGTGGGGAGTTACAGGCCTTAGCTTGTGAGTAGCCAGAAAATAAAAATACTCCCACTTGAAATACACCTTTAATTACACCGAGCACGTAAAGTGAGCCAACCCAACCCTCAGCAGACGAGTTCTTTTTCACCTCTTTTTCTTTGTCTCTCCATGCATTCATCCTTCCATCCCTTTGTCCACCCCTTCACCTTCCCATCCACCGATCCATTGCCCGTCCAACCATACTTTATCCTATCAATCCATCCTTTCATATATACATCGATTCTTTCACCCATTCACCCATCGATATGTTCATGTTTTCACCCGTCTTTCCTTTCATCTATTAAGCCATTCATTCTACTTCACCTGTCCATTCTTTCATCTATTCAACCGTTCACCTCTTTCATTTCAATCTTTCATCCAGCCTTTCACCCTTCCATCTAGCCACCCTTTCACCTTTCCAACCATTCATTCTTTCACCTTTCAATCCTACCTTTTTCGTTCTTCCCTTTCAATGTTTTATTGCTTCCTGTCACCCTTCTTTCCTACTCTCCTCCCTTTTTACCTTATCTATCTGGCAATCTTTTTCCTTCTTCCATACTATTCTTTTCTGCCTTTCTCTTTCATGCTCATTATTTCACTACTTGTGTCTGTTTTTCTCTATTTTGATTACTACTCAGTCTGTGTCCTTCACTGCGCATACATACATGCGCGTAGCCCACAAGAGGATTTCTTGGTATTCCCTAACAGTATTAATCATTAGCATTTTGTCTGCTGACTGCAGACAGAATGAGCCCATAAACATCTAATTAGTGTTTACTTCGAACCCAGTTCACCAGCCCATCGGGCCTAG
The DNA here is from genome assembly GCA_963921515.1 of Calotriton arnoldi. Taxonomy (NCBI): domain Eukaryota; kingdom Metazoa; phylum Chordata; class Amphibia; order Caudata; family Salamandridae; genus Calotriton; species Calotriton arnoldi. The sequence continues at coordinate 768,184 of CAWUFW010009058.1, read as the reverse complement.
TGGTAGCACCTGGTGAGGCTTCTAGAGTTGGGGGGAGGTGAGGTGAGGATCACTATGCCACTGCAGAGACTGCTATGCTGTGAAACTAGTGGGCCTCAAAGTGCTATTAAAAGCTCACCGTGTGTTTGTGTTTTCCCCTCACTTGGAAAAAAGGCGTGGTTCTTCTGTTCTCCTCGCTGGCATTCTCTCCTGCTGTTTTGCTTCCATTGATTCGTCTTTCACTCGTCGCTCATCATTTTGATTGTCACTATGATGTTATTTGTCTCCGCTTGCAAATGCTGCATTTTCGTTATAACGTTTTGATGCTGTTTGGTTTCGTTTTAAAACGCCCATGCTGCTTGCTGTTTTATTCCTGTACATATTGCAGAAGTTTCGGCCGTTTATGTTGAGTTTTAGAGCATTGAGGTCTTAATACTGATGGATGCGGAGCATTACAGCTGGTATGTCTCTGACTGTAATGATGATGTTTATATGCTGCTGGAGGCTGTCTGGTGCGCAATTATGCCCTTTATAGTGTGCTTTATAGAATAGTACTTTGATGTTGAGTGCTTCTTTATGCTCTCTACTGTTGTACTTGGTGCATAATATTTAGCATTTAGTGCTTTTTATGCTCTTGGACTCTTCAATTTGTTGTTCACTGTGCTTATTTAGAGGTGTTGCTATTGTAAGGGGGAAGTAGTGCTGGTGGTAGGATGTATGCGTCCCTGCTAATATCTAAGGGAGATTTCTTGCTGTTGAAGGGGGACGTGTTAGTACCCACTATTTTGTAAGGGAAAGTGTGGTGCTGTTATTATGGGAAGTGCGAGTACCCACTATTGTTGGCAGTAAGTGATGAGGAACGTGTGAGGACCTGATATTGTTGTAAAGGTGTATTTGTACCATAGATAGGGAAGTGAGTACCCATTATCTACTGGTGTAAATTGTTCTATGGCTAGATGTCGCTTGAGTACTCCCTATTTTTTGAGGAAGTAAGATCTGGGATATTTCCAGATACATATTGTTCCGGTTTGGTGCTCTGCAAGTGAAAGATTGAGCACTCTGGGTGTTTCTGTTTATTCTAGGATTAAGGAGAGTGTAATGAGAAGTTTATTTTCCTGTTTGTGTTGTAATGAAATCAATGGTGCCTTTTTATGGTGTGACTTGTTTTTTGTGACTTGGCTCATGCATTATGTGGGTTGTGGTCAGTCATGGAGATGGGGGACGTGTCCTGCTTTATATGTCATTTTTTGAGTCATTATGATGTGGTGTGGTGAGGGTTGAATGTTTGACGTCTTAGGTTCTCTGTCTGTTAATGTTCTAAACCTAAAGGATGTCAGTTGAATTAATCTCTTGAGAGCTTAGCAATCTGTACAAATTGTTCATTTGTTGTATACACATAATCATACTTAAGTTGAGAATAAAGACAACAACTTAACTTAGAAGTAAACCACTTCCTCCAGTCCCTCTGCAGGATTCTGTGCCCCGTGGGGGTGACACTCGGTAACTGTGTCTGGAGAATGGTGTGAGGAGGACATCATGCTGGCATACTCTTTTGTTAGCTATCTGGCATGTGTGGTACAAGTGCGGAGACACATATAGTCACTTGTCACTCGATGAAACAGCATGACTTAGGGTTTTTAACTCCCTCAATCATTCCTGTGACACAAAACATCTTCTAGTTGAGTGTGTTTAAACTTTTGACGCTGTTCATCATCAACTACATCCAATTCTCTACTTTCTTCAGGTATATCTAAACTCACTCTTATCTGGTTTACTCATATAATGAATACATCTAATATAGCCTTATAGCCCGCCGTAGCGGGCTATACCGGCTATTAAAGGCCAGCTCCAGCGTTAAAGGGCCGAGCCGAAGGCAAGGGCCTTTAACAAGGGAGCGGGACTTTAATAGCCGATATAGCCCAGCTACGAAGGGCTATAAGGCTATTAGAACATTCTGCCACTAGAGGGCAGAATGTTCTAACAAATAAAACAAAGGCTTCAGGGAGCGCGAGGGGATTAAAATCCTCTCAGGCTCCCTGAAGCCTTTGTTCACAGCCACAGCTGTGAACAAAGAAACATTGGAATGTTGGAGCTCCAGGCTTATACCAGCCATTATAAGCCCGGAGCTACTCCATTGTTTTCAATGGAGCTCCCAACATTCCAATGTTCTAATATAGCCTTATAGCCTGCCGTAGTGGGCTATACCGGCTATTAAAGGCCCGCTCCAGCGTTAAAGGCCCGAGCCGAAGGCGTGGGCCTATAACAAGGGAGCGGGACTTTAATAGCCGGTATAGCCCAGCTACGAAGGGCTATAAGCCTATTAGAACATTCTGCACTAGAGGGCAGAATGTTCTAACAAATAAAACAAAGGCATCTCGAAGCCCGAGCGGATTTAAATCCCCTCGAGCTCCGAGAGGCCTTTGTAAAAACATTGGAATGTTGCTTTGCGGGCCTTTACCGGCCCGTAAAAGCTCGGAGCACTACATTGTCTTCAATGGAGTGCTCCACATTCCAATGTTCTAATATATCTTATACATGTTGCTACACTTTGTTAAGCTATGTAGTGAGGCAGCTCTGCAGAGGTCTATTGTAATGACCAAGTCTCCACAAAGCAGTGAAGAAGAGTACTTTTACTTGTAGACTGGAACACAGATCAAACACAGAATGCCCAAACCAGCCTCAGGATAGCTGGCAAGTGCAGAACCCTCACAGCTGGTAGTGCGCTCCACATTGAAAATTTCGGCATGCGGAGAATTCTACATAAGTAAGTGAAAACACATTCATTCCCTTTATATAAAAACAAGTAAAAATAAACTTCGAAAGTAACTATGAGAGAACAGAGACCCCACAGTGTAATATCAAGGACATAGAAAAACAAAACAAAAAAAAGAAACATATTCCGTAGGTACATTGTATTATATACTGCTGTAAATTTTGTCGGGCACCCTATCTTACATTGTCTTGTAAGTACTCTGGATCCTCCGACACCTTGGCACTCTCTCCCTTCTTTGGATATCAGGAATAACATTCTGTGCTCCATTACTGTGTCCTCCATCCCTCCTTGCTACAGCTCTTCCTGTCAAATCTTTTCTTCCCAACAAATCATCATCATACATGAGCAAGAAACTACTGCACTGGTCTTCTTTACCATTCTTACTATACAAGGCCACCCTCTTTCTATTCCATCTTTCGCCATTTTCCAACACCACATGAAAGTCATGCACCTCCCTTACCTTATATGGTCCACGAAATTTCGTAACACTCCCTTCCACTTGACCAAATCTTATTTTCACCAAATCTCCTTTTCTTATGCCACCCTTCAAACTTTGTTTCTCTGTAGTGAGGACATTCACACATTTACCACTGAACAACAAATACATCCAACCAGCATGCTTCTTCTTCAACACCTCAAAAGGTATCATTCCTGTGACACCATTTTTCATAGTACAATAAGCCCAGACAAGATCATCCACCATGGTACGAACTTCTTTCAGGGGCATCGCCAATCCCCCGCTTTAGCAGCTACAGCGGGGATGGGGCATTTGATCAGCATTTTGTGTCTGCAACTTGGCAGACAAAGGCTCGTAATAAACTTGAAAGGGTGGGGAGGTGAGTGAGTGAAAGCATGGATGGAAGGATGGATGAATGGATGGATGCTCAGGAAATGGGAGGGCTTGTTTGCCGCAGCAAGAAGTGGTGACCATCATTCTTTTTGGAACGTTATCTCTACAGGCATTGTTGAAGGTTTTTGTCCCGTCGAAAATCACATTTCGATGTCTAGGTTGCTCACTTTTCAAAATTGCACTCTACTGCTGACTAGAGTGAAGCCGGGGTACAAGTACTAAGTAACTCATGCATCGACAATCACGAGGGGACCCAACAGAGGACAGATGCTGCTTCATTGCCAATCGAGCAATTGGGTGATGTGGACTTTAGCCCTGAGGAAGTTAGACAAGCTATATGCAAAACTTTTCTGCATAAAGTACCAGGGTTTGATAAGGTACTGGGGGATTTCTTTTTAGATAGGATTTATGTCTGGTGCCCCTATTTTTCCTTCATTTTTAGTGCCATAATAAAGGGGCACCCATTCCACCAACATGGGCCGGGGCAGAGATTGTACCCATCTTTTAAAAGGGCTCGCATGATCTCCTCTCTAACTATAGGCCTATAAGCCTTATTGAGAGTTCCCAAAAGCTCTTTGCAAAGGGTCATTTTGGGCAGACTGCAAGACTGGATGACTGCCAAAGAAACATTGACCCCATTACAAGCTGGCTTTAGAGAACACACCAGTACAGTTTACCAATCGCTTTGACTTCAGTTGCTGTACTGGAAGACTGTCCTATTATGGGGCAGGTGCCTCTATGTGGTCTTTGTAGAACTAAGGTCTGCATTTGACCACATTCCTCGATCCACCCTCTTGCAGATCTTGTTGACATTGGAATTCCAGGTCACCTATTGGATATGATTAAGAGACTTCACTGCAATTACTTTGCACAAGTAAGATGTGGTCCAGCCTGGGAAATGACAGATCAATCAATCAATCAATCAGGGAATTGTAAGTGCGCTACTCACCCGTGAGGGTCTCAAGGCACTGAGGGGGGGGGGGGTCCGCAGATCTGTTTAGCCGAAGAGCCAGGTCTTGAGGGTCTTCCTGAAGGTGTTCAGGAGGGGCACGTCTGATGTCTGCCGGTAGCTCGTTCCAGTTCTTGGCTGCAATGTGAGGAGAAGGATCTTCCACCTGCTCTGGCTCTGTGGATGCACGGGGTTTCGGCCAGTGCGAGGTTGGAAAGATCGGAGGTTTCTTTTGGGTACGTGGAAGTTGATTCTGTCGTTGAGGTATTTGGGTCCGTTGTTGTGTAGGCATTTGTAGGCGTGAGTGAGGATTTTGAAAGTGACTCTTTTCTCCACGGGAGCCAGTGGAGACTTCGTAGGTGTTGGCTGATGTGTTCGAGCCTGGGGATGCGCGAGGACGAGTCTGGCGGCGGTGTTCTGTACTGTCTGGAGTTTGCGGAGTAGGGACTTGTTGATGCCGGCGTAGAGTGCGTTTCCATAGTCCAGTCTGCTGGTGATGAGTGCGTGGGTGACTGTCTTCCTTGACTCAGGGGGTATCTACTTGAAGGTCTTGCGGAGGATGCGGAGAGTGTTGAAGCAGCTGGAGGTGACGGCGTTGACCTGTCGGTTCATGGAGAGTGATGAGTCGAGTACGATGCCGAGGTTCTTGGCGTGGTCTGAGGGGGTCGGAGGTCTTACAGATCCATTCCCAGTTAACAGAGGGGTCAGGCTGGTCTGCGTTCTTGCTCCCACCTTCTTTATGCTGTTTATTAATTGCCTGGTTACCTTTGTGAACCATTGTGAATCTGATGCCCCACGGCTTACAAACAACAGGGTTCCTGACCTGATGTTTGCAGATGATAGGCTGCTACTTTCCAAATCTACTTTGGGCTACAGAAAATCCTTGACCATTTCAACCTCATTTGTAAGTTTAGGGGCTTAGACATTAATATTGACAAAACCAAATATATGGTCTTTAACCCATATCAATCTACCCACTCTAACCCCATACTGAGATAGGCTCCCTTGCAGCGTGTACGTACCTATGTATACTAGGAGCAGGCAACATACCCTGGCTCAGACACATAAAAACAACTCCCATTGGATTAGGATGGAGAGAATGTGGGATATTCCAGAGGAGGCCAGTTTGACCCTTAAGGAGGTAATCAAGAGGGCATATTGACAGCATAGGCAGAGCATAATGCATAGCCAGTCTAGCCTAGGCCCCTTGATGTCTAACTATTTAAAGATGAAAGATGGTTTTGAAGTGGAGAAATAGAACCAGTAACTGAAGTAAGCTGTATCTGTAATTCGGTTATGGCACAATGCCGCTCCTTCCTTTTACAGCGAGTTGGGGGAGCGAACCTGTGCCAAGTGACAGACAGTGCCCTTTCTGTACCAATTTGAAAGAATCATAGAACATGTTATGCTCTTGTGCTCCACTTACCAGAGTATTAGGGGAAAACAGAATCTACCACTCTGCTGAAACATAGGGGTCAAGAACTATAGAGACGCTTTGCTAATTTTAAAAACCAATATAAGTCAGTGTCTAGTATTTGTGGTCTCTAGATTCTTGCTGGCAATGTGGAGGGTTAGGAGGAGAAATATGTCCTAATGTGTCCGTATGGATTTTTAAGTACATAATAATCTGAGCCCATTTTTAAGCCTTTTTAATCCTTTATATGTAGTAGTCCAGAGTAAATCCCAGTTTGCTGCAAAGGAATTTGTTTGGTTTAACATTTTTATGCATATTTATATTTATTGTAATTGATATCTTGGTTTTGCAACTGTACGGTTATGTTTTATGCACTTTAGTGGCAAATTTTCTGAATAAAGTTTTCTTAATCTGAATCTGGATGAATGGATGTGTAAAAGAATGGATGATGAGAGAATAGATAGATGGATTAGTGAGTGAAAGGATGTATGAGTGAAAGGGTACATGGATGGTGGATGAGTGGATGGATGGAGTGAAAGGATGTATGGATAGATAGGTTGAAAGGGTGGATGGATGGATTAGTGAAAAGGTGGATGGATGAGTGAAAGGATGGATTCAAGGAAAGATCAGTGACAGAATGAATGAATGAGTGAAAGGGAGGATAGATAGATGGATGGCTGGATGAAAGGATGGACGGATGGATGAGTGAAAGTGTGAATTGATGGATGTACGGAGTGAAAGGATGGATGGATGACTGAAAGTATGGATGTATGGATGAAAGCAGGGATGGATGGATGGATGACTCAGTGAAAGGATGGAATGTTTGATGGGTAGGTTTGCAGATAGATAGATAGGTTTGGATATGGATGGGTGGACAGATGGACGACATGGTGACAGACTGAATATTTTATGAAAGACTGAATGGATGACAGAATGTAAAGGTGAAATGGTGGATATGAGCGGGTAGGTGGAAGGATGAAAAGATGAATGGACGGGGGGCGTGGTCTCACCGAGCAGCAAGATGGCCGCTCGTTGAGAGGGCTCTGCCGGCTGAGACATTATCCGACCATAATCCTACGGTACCGGGAGCAAACGACACCGGCTGACTACAACGATTGAAAGCCAAAATGACACATCTACGGTTGTGCCCTCGATATTGATCACCGGACCCCAGGGAGCCACTGAATGAGAGACGGGCCTAGCGGGCCTGGCCGCGAGGGAAGAGCACTGTGGTGAGGCGCCAAACAGAGCGAGCTGCGATCAGGCAAGACGGGAGGCTAAATTGGGGCAGAGAGACACGCATAGCCAGCCGTAGATATCACTCAACTGTCAATGCCATCTGCTGCTCCTGCTTGATGAGGCGAGTGCCGCTGCGGCCGTTCCCCGAAACCCGGATGTGAGCCCTGACATGAGAGGCGCAGCCGGACTTCAGTGAGAGACCTGCGAAGGGGAACTGTGCTAAGCGGCGAATTCGACTGTGCCAACATCCATCAGCCTCACCCCACTACTGCTTGGTGTGATATCCAGACCCCGGCAGGGAAGGAGCAGGCCGGACGCCGAAGTATCCTGGTGAGCGGATGCAGTCCGTGTGACTGTGAGGCCGGAGCTCCCTGGATGAGAAGCCAGAGGTAGGGGCGCGACTCCGAGGTGGGAGCGCGAGACCATCGGGCCTGCTGGTTCTATTGGGGGGAGGAGCCGGTAGTGATCGGCGAGTACACGGGACGATCTATGAGAGCTCTGGCTGTAAATAACATGCCTTCACAAAACAATAAGATCTGGGACAGCGGGGCCGCCGGGCGCCGCCGGCCACACTCCGGACCGGGGGAACCCCCGCATCACACATTATGCTGCTGACCGTGCTGGAACATATACCCTAGAAGTCTCTCCGAAGAGGGAGATGGTGGGCGCTGAAACTGAACATAACCAGGTGGGGATCAGGGTGTGAGTACACACATTTCGCACAGCGGAGCCCTGCCGGTATAAAGCGGCCATCTTGTACTCAAGCAGAAGCCTAAGATATAATAGGCCTACCATCTGGGGTTTTACCAGGACACTATCACCTTCCACCTACTCTACTTGGCGAAGGGGGCTGTAGACATGAATATATTGGAACTGGCATAGCCTGGCGCCCCTGTGTTAGTCCAGCATTTGCATCGCACCCATTGCAACCCTGCGAGCCGGGCTGCCCTTTCCTCCAGTCATGGGGAAAACGGACATGGAGCAGTCCAAGCTGCCATTTCAAAATACGAGACTTTACCAGGCACACTGACTCGGAGCCAGACCTAGACACTGAAAATTGAGAGGGGGCAGCTGAGAAAGGTGATGACCTCCGGTCAATCCTTCTGGAGGTAAAATCAAGCTTAAAATCAATCAATAACAAAATCGACAAACTCACAGATCGTCTAGACCAGGTAAAAAAGCAAAAGGACTCCCATGAACTGCGCATAGACAAACTGGAAAACCACGCTCCCGATGCCCATGAGTTCCAAACTGAATCCAGGGAACAGCTACTAAATATGGAAAAGGTATTAGAAGTCATCAAGGCTAAAAACGAAGATTTAGAAGCCTGCTCCCGCAGAAACAATATACGCATCACAGGAATACCGGAGACAACGGCAATGGGCAAGGTTGAAGACTTTGTTGAATCTCTATTGCGGGACTTATTCGGATCCACACTCTCTGCGATGTTTATAGTGGAGTGGGCGCACAGAACCCTTGGCCTGAGACCTCCGGAAGGAGCCACGCCAAGACCCATTCTTGCGAAACTGCTTAATTTCCGAGATCGGGATGGGATACTTCATGCCGCCAGGGAGATGGGTCAAATCACACACCAGGGCTATCAAATCTCCATCTTCCCGGACTTCACCCCAGCTGTACAATCGGCTAGAAGAGAGTTCATACCAGCTAAATGCATCCTCCGGCAGGCCAGAATTACATATGCCCTTCTTTACACGGGCAAGCTAAAAGTCACACATGAAGGGAACCAGCACCACTTCTCGGATGCAGTCAGCTCTCAAGTTCGCCAAACATATAGCAAGAAATAAACGGTCACTGACCTCCGCGAGCCGAGCAGAAGCGGTACTCAGCGATAATAACTGACACCAGGCCAGCTGCGGAGACGTGTCCAGGCGGTTAATAGATACCGGTGATGTATTGGGACATGACTGTTCAGTAGAACATTTTAACAATGTATATGGTAAAACTACAGTTGGTTTCCCATCAAATTCTCAGCCCCCTGACCTATAGTCAGGTTGTAAGCCGGAGACACCCTGCCCCCAGCGAGAGCTCCCACAGTTGATCTTTTCATTGCCATGTTGAGGTGTTGTTGGCTTTTCGATGGGGGGAGGAGACTAAAACTCAACTTAATTGGGGGTTGGTGTGGGAGGGGGGTAGAGTCTGGGGACACAGTGCAGCAGCTTTTTGTAATCAATGCAGGCCACATGGCTAAGTTTTTAGACATGCCACTTCTAAACATACGCAATTACATAGGAATACACACCCAGGGCCGGTCGCACACTACTACACTATTCAGAATGGGGTGGGGATCCCGTGACAGGTCAAGGTTACAATGTCACGCACACGTCACACTGCACCCAGTTTCAATAAGACATGGCGTCCTATAAGTTTCTAACATGGAATATCAGAGGTCTAAACGACCACAGAAAGGCCAGGCTCATTCAGGCTTATCTAATCCGCCACAAGATCGACTGCTGCTTCCTGCAGGAAACCCACTTGACCAACACGTCAAAAGCAAAGCTGCGGCATAGATACTGAGAAGACGTCTACTCAGCAGTTTACTCCATTTACGCAAGGGGGGTGACTATACTCATGCGCCGCGGGCTAGAATGGAACATGACACAAACACACTTGGACCCAGAGGGGAGATTCGTACTACTCAGGGGCTAGTTGAGCGGAACAGAATTGGTGATGGCTGTAATTTATGGCCCCAACACAGATGAGCCAGAATTGTTTTATAATATGTGGGCACACTTCGAAGGGATGGGGTGTGATACTATTGTTTGGGGGGGGATTTCAATGCTATACTCAGTGATGTCCTGGATGGACGAGGCTCAACTCGTAGGCTGCACGCCAGAGCCAGTACGGCTCTCAATACACTTATGCAGGAAAATGGGCTAGTAGATACCTGGAGGCAGTGGAATCCGATAGAGCACAAGGCACTTGCATAACTTCACAGCATAATGCCTGGTCCAGATTGGACTATTGGCTGATCTCCCGAGATTTGGCAGCATGGACAACCAATGTTCGTCTGTTGCCCAAAACACTCTCTGACCACACCCCCTGCCTGCTGCAGCTTAACATCCTGACGTCGCATAGATGAGCGTTCACCTGGAGGCCCCCCCCCCCACGCTCTATTAGACTCAGCCTTTTGGGAGGAAATAAGGAAAGATATAACTGACTACTTTTTGGTAAATGAGGGATTCGTATCTTCGGCGGGAGCACTCTGGGAGGCCTTCAAAGTGGTGATTTGGGGGTACTGCATTGCTAAACAGGCCGGCGTACTGAAATCAATCAGGTGACGACTTCAGACTCTAGAGCTACAGATTAAGGAAAGGGAGGTGGAATACTACAAAACAGGAGACAGCAGACACTTGGCAGCACTCAGGGTAACCCTATCGGAAATTGAAGAAGAGGCGCACCGCAAAGTTAAATTTTGGGGGAAATACCACACCGCCAGAAGATATGGGGAGGGTGACCGCCCTGGGAAAACCCTAGGAAACACACTCAGACCACCACGAAACTCGGCCTGCATAACGGAACTCAGGGATGAAAACTGCGAACCGATAAGGGGGTAGCAGCAGACACTTGATTACCTCTCAGCCTTTTATAAAGAGCTATACTCTTCCACTGCCCCAGACATATCAGCAGATCTGCAAACATATCTGGAATCACTAGTACTATTATGGTTAGGTAAGGCCCACAGGGACTACCTGGATGAACCTTATACCGTAGATGACATTCTACAGGTCATCAATAGCCTCCTTTACGACAAAGCTCCTGGTTTGGATGTCCTGACCACATCTTTCTATAAAACGTATGGCACTTTACTAGCCCCACATCTACTGGATGTCTACCAGGAATCGCTTGAATCCGGTTGCCTCCCACCCACTATGCATGAGGCAGTGATATTAACGCTCTTGAAATCTGGCAAAGACCCAACGAGCCGTGACTCCTCTCAACCGCTGTCACTCATAAATGTAGACGATAAGATATATGCCAAACTCATAGCTCAAAGACTGCAGCCTCTCCTCCCCCTCATCCCCAGACTGGACCAGTCCGGCTTCATCCCCTGCAGGTCAACGTTGCATAATTTGAGAACCTTCTTTTCCCTGCTTCATTACCTCAGGCCCCAAACGCCAACAGTGGCCGTGTTCCTAGATGCAACTAAAGCATTCGACTCTCTCGAATGAAGGTATATGTTCGCCATATTGGCTAGATTAGGTATTAGCCCTGCTTTCATTAAACAAATCAAACTCCTGTATTCCGAACCCACTGCCAAACTACATGTAAATGGTCTTCTGTCCGAGAGCTTCCCCATCACACGGAGCACGAGACAAGGATGTCCACTGTCCCCACTCCTTTTTGCCATAGCTATGGAGCCCTTGGCCGCTCGACTCCGACAACATCATGCTGATAGAAGGGTTGGATTCACAACTAGGGGCCTGATAGTCTCGCTATATACAGACGATGTGACACTATAAATCAGCAACCCGACAGAAAACACACTCCCTATACTTCGGGCACTGACCAGGTTCGGGGGTCTATCTGGGGTCCATATTAACTAGTCCAAATCAACAATGTTCCCCCTGACAGACCATACTGCTCCCTTTACACTTCATTACCCTCTAAAATGGGCCGATGGTCCAGTCAAGTATCTGGGGGTTTGACTTAGACGTGATGTACAGGAGCTCTGGGAAATGAACTACTGGTGAACGATCAGTTGGCTGGAGGAGAGGATTCACGCCTGGTCTCGCCTGCCACTGTCACTGGCGGGCAGAATTGCCATAGCTAAGATGATAGTCCTGCCTAAACTACTATACTTATTTGTCAACCTCCCTCTCCCTCTCACTCAGTCATTCTTAAACTCTGTGAGATCCCTGATGATTAAACTGGTCTGGGCTGGGAAACAGGCGAGGATCTCTTGGGAACTACTCACGTTGCCACTCAGGCTGGGAGGATTGGGCGCACCAGACATTCCCTTATATGCTTACTGTGCCCAGGCCCGGTCCCTACATTATTGGATACACCCTACTCCATTTCAGCCGCATGTGGCGATAGAACTAGATAGAGCTGCTCCTACCCCTCTGAATGTGGCGATATTCGCCAAATTCAAAAGACCCAAAAATGAAATTAATACCACTGAAACGTTGAGATGGGCATGGGATGGACTTTGAACAAGAGCAGGGCTGGAGCTACTATACGCCCCCTCTGCCCTGCTGGCGTATAACCCCCAGATACCGGCACTGGCAGACTGGGCCGAGGTGTCAAGAGCTGGGAGACTTGGCACGATTACATTCGCTGACATATATCCAAATGACACCTTTGTATCCCAACCGTCGCAGAATGGGGAAAAAAGGTCCCACTTCTCCGGTTTGTTGTTGTATTACCGCATAAGGGCGTCCTGCCGCCAGACGAATAGCTCCTTTCCTGCTCCTCCACACACATTGACTGCCTAAGGGCAAACTTTAAGTAATTCATCCCCGCCCAGGCTGATAACACGCTTATATAATACGATGCAATGTATGGCCCGATCATACAGCCAAAGGCCCTAGCCAGCTGGAATGAGGAGTTACTCACACCTTTGACTGAGGAACAATGGGGGTTCTGTTGTGGTCAACTGGAGGCGTTATCCCAAATTATAAACTTCGCCTGATACACTTTAATGTTTTGCACATGTATTATTGAACGCCAATACAGCTCCATTGCATGGGTCTTCGGGAAGACACGAACTGCTGGAGATGCCACTCTGCTCAGGCCTCCTCCTTTCACTTAACCTGGTCCTGCCCCCCGATTGCACAATTTTGGTCAGAAATATTCAATTTGGTCAGTAAAATACTCCAGATACAGATGGCACCATCACCTCTGCTGGGGCTCCTGGGCTACACGAAAGATGCCCCAATAGAAATTATACGTCTACTAGCTATGTTACTGTTGTTGGCCAAGAGACATGTAGCTATCAACTGGGGTAGGTCAAGGGTCCCTAAGGTCAAGACTTGGATTGTAGATATCCCATCCTGTCAAGAGCAGCTTAACACCTTCTGGGAGTTAATGCCGGAGGCTTCCAGGCCACGCGACATTTGGGGTCCTTTTCTTTCATGGATCAGGGCACAGGTACCGGAAAACGCATCGCCACCTATGCCTCTTGGGTAAATAATACTAACTCATGCAGATCTGGATGGCAGGTGGATAATTGGATATGCTGGGCAGACATTATAGCCGAGCCATATGCGCCACAGAAAGTTTTGACCAGGTGACAGAACTGACCCCCAACTTGCTTATGTAATCATTTATGCTGAATCTGTAGTGGTGTCAGAGATTGTCATGTTTGGTGACCTCCATATGCTGCATTGTTTTTTCCCCTATGAAGTTGTTTCCCTTTCTTCTTCTTTGTTTTCCTTTCTCATCCTGATATTCATGAATATGTTTTCGCTATAATATCAATGTAATCCTTGCACTAACATGCTGTTTCTGGCTTTTGTATGCGCTATACTTAAATGCAAATAAACAAATAAATTAAAAAAAAGATGAGTGGACAGATGCTTGGATGGGAGAGACAAACAGGCTCTCCTAGGGAGGGTCGCGATGACTTGCTTCGCTTGCTTGGTGACATAAGACCTTTGGTTCAAAGTGGGGGTATTTTAATTTTCTGGCTACCCTTTTGACGTCTGTTCCACTGTTCAAAGCCATTTCGATGACACCCTTCACCATGCCATTACACCTCTCAACTATACTTTTGGTTTGTATAAAGATGTGCGAGAATGACATACACCTCAAGATTTGAGGAATTTCCCATCTTTCATTTTTTTTAGAATTGGCTGCAGGAACATGTTTAGTCTTTTGCATACAGCTAATGTTTCTCCTTACGTGATGGACTTCTAATAGCATCCCATCTTTTCACGCTTCAGTTCAACTATTTATATATTATCTGTCTCAATTATCTATCATCTCCACACATGACAGCTAATTCCTGCCTCTTGGTCTCCTCTTCATGTCATACTCTTTTGCACCTTTAACTTTCCACTCCTACATGATTCTTTGCCACCTAAGGACATACATTTTGAGCATTGTTTGAGCACTTCCTTTCCTCTAATTTAATAGTATTTTTTAGGTTTTGTACAAATTGTGCTATATTAAGCACTAAGGAGACAAGACAAAATTATATTCTGCAGGTCGCGTGAAGGTAATTACCACTTTGACTATTAAGGTATGCCATTTTTGAAAACTGACATGGTCCTACCATGCCTTAATGCCAAAACTTCAAATAAAAGCTTTGGGGGTAACGTCAGGCCAGGGGATATTATTCTTAGGTGCACCTCAAGTTACTCCCACTTGGAATATATGTCACATGATCAAGTAGCAGTATCAAAGGCCGGTTACCTAATGCAACCCCAATAGGCATTGCACAAAGGGAGTCCTCTGTTCAACTGCAGCTTATGTGTTTTTACACATTCCTCTATGTATGTCCAGAAGAAAAACAAGGGTATAGCTATCACAGGCATCAATACCCAAAAATGCCAGGGGTAGTGGAGGTGACATCACAAACCCTTTGACCTTAAGGATGTCACAGAAAATTACATCACCTGATTCTTGGCCCTATTTTTTCTCAGGAAGGCATGTCACATGACCGTAATAGCACAACAATTGACATTGATAGAATTGAATGATAACTTCATGATTACTATAGCAGAATAACACACAAAATATCCATTTTATATACTACCTATATTATTGTTCTGACTTAATCTTTGAAAGTACTGGAGCATAATACTTGCAGTGAATTTCAATACGTGAGCAAAGCGAGTATGCGGACGTCCTCTAGGGAATTGAAAAGAATGAGGTGAAATAGTAAATTTCAATGGACAATGTTCAGATAAATGTGGTAAAATGCCATAGGCAGTGAACAGGCACTCATTTAATATTCAAATAGTTTCATGATGTACCATGCCAATGAAACATGGCATTCCCCAGGAGTTAACCCCATTTTCAAAATGTTTATGGGCACTCATACATCTATATTTACTGCTATTGTTCCAGGGTCAGCACTTTCTCATAGTTTATATAAAAAAGGCATAAAATGTGCCAGTGCCAGAATTTGGCAATTTATGCTGTTCATTTACCATTGTTGACCCTTAATCAAATATTACTTCAGTATGTCAGGGCCAGTATTTTGCCATGGTTGCCACCCTCTTATATGCCAGGTTGTCCACCAAGAGTTACCTCAATTGTGCTACTACCAGAATTTTGCCATTGGGGTCCACATGCCAAGAATGTTTTTAGGTATGGCAGTATTTTCCCATGGGTGCCCTATATCCCATGAATTACCTCTAATATGCCAGCAGAAGTATTTTATCATTGGTGCCCATTATGCCATGATCTAACCCCAGTGTGCTAGTATTATGTCACAGGTGTCTGTTGAGCTAAGAATTGCTACAAGTATATCAGTGCCAGTATTTTGCCCTGGGCGTCTCTATAATACAATAATTACCTCAGGCAAACTCGCAAGCATTATAATACATTCTTGCTCACATTCACATTCACTCACGTTTCTTACTCACACTCACTCTCACACACCCCTTTACAGTTATTCTAATTCAGTTTCACTCATTCATTCATTTGCACTCACTCTTAATCTCGCTCACCCATACTCACTAACACTTAGGCCCAGATTTACAAACGCTTTGCACTGGGTTTGCATCACTTTTGTGACAAAATTCTGGTGCAAAGTGTTACAGTGGTATTTACTATCCAACCCATGTCAGGATTTACATTGTTTAGTATCCCAAAGCAACACAAAGTTGTGCTATGCGCCATCTTGTGTTATTTTGCATCAAGGAGGCTTTCCATGGGTAGTGCATGGGCGTTCCACTGCAACCACCCATGGGTTTTGATGTAAATCCCCATAAACAAACATTAGTAGACAGGAATTTGTGCACAAATCTTACACCTCCTTGAGGCTGGTGTAACTTGGAGAAATGTTTTAATTTCTACTTCATTTTCCAACTTTGCATGTGTGCTTTGTGCAGCAAACATACAAAGTGGGAAAAGCCTTAAGGTATATTTTTCTACAGGAAGGGATGCCTTCCAGTTTAAATCCTATGCTTCAGAGAACACACACACCCTTGCACTATTGTGCAAGGGTGTGTGCATTAGCGCACAGCTCCCAAAAATGCACTAGTGCATGGGGAGAGAAAATATGCACCATATCTTATCAGTTTTTCACTCTACATTTGACGCAAGGCAGCACAGCAACTTTGGTTCAGCATTGACTTGCGTCAAAGATTAGTAAATCTCACACAATCTCACTCAGTACACGTCACTGGCTCTCTCTCACTTTCACTCACATACTCACCCTTGCACATACAGAGAGACATGATCACACATACACACACTATCTCTCACTTAAACAAACTCGCACCCACAAGCAGGTACACAACATACATTTAAAACCATTTTTACTTACCACAGTAGCCACCAAAGGTCCTGTTCCAGCTAAGTGTGCTCCATTTTTTATTACACTAATAGTGAATGATAGAATATTATTCAAAATTAGGTAATGAAAAACGGTCTGAAATTAAGGAATGCGTAACCACCCCTGTATTCTTTTCACTGATTTTGCCATCTCTGAGGCCAGGGGTAGCAGGTACAGCACCAGAGGCTTCAGGGTAAAGCCAGGGGTCAAAGCTATGACCCCCGGTGACCACTAACTGGCATCCATGAAGTCTGCTAGTTCAGTAAAACTACCAAGTGAAACCAATAAACTCCAATCAGAACAAAAACTCACTATGAAGAATCTCCTGGAATCAACTACAAATTTCTCTCCGGTAGCTCAGTGGATGGTCAAGAGATGCATACTTCACTCAGTTGATACAACAGAAACCATTTAAAACTCTCAATTCTTATTTCCACTTGCAAAGAGAAGTGCAAGAATGTTTCGAAGGAACCTTCAAACAAACAATAGTCCTCCATGCTACTGGTTTAAAGGTTAAGTAAGGTCTGTCACTGGCACATCGACATCCTTTGAGCTCAGTGTATGTCTTTCTATTAGGCAAACTTAAAAAAAAGTAAAACAGGGCATTGCCCTGCTGATCAAGCACCTTGAATACAAGGCTGCGTCCATTGAATGCTGATAGCTCAGTTCTATCAAGAAAGATTACTCTTACTGGACAAACAATTTTAATATTTGACCTAAATAGGGCTGAAACATGCTGGTGCCATCATGTGATAGGGTGATACATATATGCTGAATGCATTGCATTCAAAACTGGTGTTGGGTCCTGCATTCTGTCAGAAAAGGACTAACCTTGGAGTCCGGATCCAACAGGAGCTGCAAATGTGCCACATGTCTTTGAATCCAGAGCCTACTATACACCAGATAATATGTCTATTATAAATGACCGTATTTTATGTGGTATAACCCCAGATATTTGCCTTAACTGTTTTTGCTGGCTGTAGAGCTCTGTGCAATTTACCCCTGCTAACCATTGGTAAAGTGTCTGTGCTCCCTCTTTTAACGTGATGAAATTGGCATACCATAATTGGCATATACCTATCAATCCCTAGTATATGGTGCGAAGTGTACCCAGGACCTGGAAGTTAAATGTCACTAGTGGGCAGCAGCACCCATTGTGCTACCCACTGCAGTTACAGTGCAGACATGATTGCAAGCCTACCATTTGTAGCTTGGCCGATGCAGTTTTAAAATGCAAATTCTACTTGTCAAAATAACCCCTTTGGACAGGCCTAAACTTTCTTTTGAAATAATAAGTCATCCTTAAATCGGCCCAACTGTTCTCAAGGCAAGATGCATGATCTAGAAAAGTAGGACAAAAATTTTAATGTTAAACATTTCTTTACAGTGACAAGGTCCCAAAAGCTATTTTCGCTATAGCAGTGTGGGCTTCATTATTATATTTATTATTGTTATCTTTGGCTAAGAAGCAGGTACAAATTTCATTTTGGACTTCTTAAAGTATTTATTACAAATCTAATCCACTAGTGAAGTTGGGTTTGTAGATAAATAGTTTGGAAATGGTGATTTTAGAAAGTTAACTTTTGAATGCAAAAAGCCTCTGAATGCCCATTTGCATAAGCACAGCTGTCACATGGCAGCTGAGTAGTGCCCTTGATGAGGTGTGAACTTGCTCCTAGAGCTGAAAGAAAGGTTTTGGGTGAGGTGAGGTGTTGTTTTTCCCTTGACAGGATGCCTGTGTGCTGTGCCTCAGAACTTGACTAAATTTAAAGAGGTCTACCTTGTCACAGGCAGAACTAGCTAGCACCTGGGCCGGCCCCTTCCTGTTGTATTCCTGGCCAGTCAGGCACCAGTCCCAGTGGGAGATGAGGTGCCCCCAGCACTGGTATAGAGAGACCACAGAGGAGGGGCAGCTCATTTTCTCGGCCACACCTTTGTGGTGGCATAGATGTGCGGCACTGGCGAAGAACATTTCTGTCATCTTGGTTCTAAGTAGAGAGGGGGACTGTAGGATTGATTGCAGTAGGGCACACAGGAAATGCTACAAAATTGGGTTGGCTTACCCCTGGGAACTTGTACCCCATTGATTAGGGAGTGGCCAAGAGAAAAGTATATCAAAGTCTCATAATTGATAAGGAACCATCCCGTTCCTTGTGAAAGAAAACATGAGTTTTAAATCCCTAAAGGATAGCTCTGAAGCAGTACTTCAGCAAATAGAGCCATTCTCAACAAACACAAATGGATTCCAATGAATACTTCTCTGTATTCAGTTGATTCTTCCATTGTTTCCAAAGATGAACACAAACAGTTTCCAAGGTTTCCCATGTCCATGACAGCAAGGTGCTGCCTTCAACAATGTTTCTCAATTGCTAAGCAAGAGCACTCTGAACCGCGAGTAATTTATATGTTGTAAATTGAAAATGGCTAACTTCACTTGCATGTAATTTCCTGGACTGTACTCAGCAGTCTTTCATGGTACCTCCAGCAAAAAATGTGACACATCTCTCCAAGTTTCGCCAGCACTCCACATGCCAGTATTCTCTCCTTCCTCTGAATGTGTGCACTACCTGGCACTTCAGAGTATTGCACTCACATTCCTATCGAGCATGAAGAGGTTAGTGCAGGGCACAGATTATGGCATATTTCCCCCATTCTGTATGAGGGCAAAATGATTAATTCATCCCTTCGAATAAGTCACATCTCTAGCAAAAAGTCATATTTGATAGTTGTTTCCATTGGAATTTTTAACTATAATAATACCCTTTCAGGTATCCTTTGGAGGAAGCAGGTATTAAGAATGGCAAAGGTGGCTATGGCACATCCTTCAATATGTCATCAAGGGATAGCCATCTTGGCATGATAGTGTGTCAAGAGTTCTTATATGTGTAATTTGGCACAGTACCTATTCATGTAGTTAGGAAAAAGATCTTTATACTAATTACCAGTATCAGATGGTTCTACACTGACTATAGACAATTGTCCACAGACAAATTCAGAAATTAGGAGATGCACACATATCACTTGCTCCACAGGATGTAAACCTTAGAAGGTGAGGTCTATTTGCTTTGAACATACTTGAGATCAAGGAATAGGGGTATGAGGGGAATGATACTGCAACAATTGGGGATATTCACAACAAATGGCGAAAACTATCGGTAACCTCAGTTAGCGTGCGTTTTCCTATCGCCGTGTACCGTGGGAAATTATCTCCGTGTTAGCGGCATATTCACAATACACCGCTAACAGGCGATAGTTTACCCTACCGGGTCAAATGCCCGGCGATAAGGTTAGCGTCACGGTGATAACATTCATCACGCTAACGTGAAAAAAGTGGCGATGGGCCAATTAGCGACCAGGAACGGCACGCTAATTAGCGTCAGCGCACCTTTTTTCACGTTAGGCGTGAAAAACCACTATAAAACGCCCGCTATGCAGCCCAAACACAAAAAAAAAAAAGAAACATTTCAGAAGAACCATGGAGGAGCCTGGACTAAGGGTGGGCGGCAAATTCCGTTCCGCTCGCGGAACTTGCGAAATTTCGGCATTTCCGCGTTCGGATTCGGGTGCAAGAAAGCACTGAAGCAGGTGCCCGAGTTGATAAATATGCAGGGCAGGTGTGCAGAATTCGTGAGCGTGGTTAAGCAGATGTGCCTTCTCTTCATTTCCAACGTTAAAAGTTAGCTGTTATCCTCGAAGGAGGTCTTTGCATCCTTGATTTTCCCGAGCGCAATCCTCGTGCAGAATTCGTGAGCGTGGTTAAGCAGGTGTGCCTTCTCTCCATTTCCAACGTGAAAGTTAGCTGTAATCCTTGATAGAGGTCTTTGCATCCTTGATTTTCCGAGCTCAATCCTCGTGTAGAATTCGTGAGCGTGGTTAAGCAGGTGTGCCTTCTCTCCATTTCCAACGTGAAAAGTTAGCTGTAATCCCCGATGGAGGTCTTTGCATCCTTGATTTTCTCAGCGCAATCCCATGTAGAATGATGGACAGCTTAATCAAAGGGCCCCGGCGCTTTCAGCGCGGTGGCAAAGTTACAGACACACAGGTCACTGGGGTCAATTCTTCTGGACCTTTACGCAGCTGTAGTGTAGGAAAGGCACTATACATTTACCCAACGAGGTAGCACTTTACTGATTAGCCAGTAGAAAGTACTCCAGTTGAGTAGAGGTATTGCACAAAACGGTGGCATCTTCGTGGATAAATATGCAGGGCAGGATTCAACGGGCGCAGCAAAATCTCCGTGAGCACGCGAAATTCCGCGTGCTCGCGGAGATTTCTTGCCGTTTCGCAGAATTTCGCGGAACGCAACTCCGCAAATTCCGCCCACCCTTAGCCTGGACCCAGCACAGAGGCCAACAACAACACCAAAATCACCCAGGAGGACCAGCCAGAGACCCAGGGGAAGGGCAAGGAGAAGAGGAAGAGGAAGACGCGGTTCAGTCAGCAGGAAAACCAGGTCCTGATTGCAGAGGTGACAGAACACCAACAACAACTTTTTGTCAGCTCCACTGTGACATTGGCAACCAAAAACAATATGGCAGTCCATCGTGGCCAAGGTGAATGCTGTCGGAGAGGTGAGGAGGACAGTGGACGACTGCAAGAAGCGCTGGCATGATGCTAAGCGCAAGACCAAGCAGAAACTTGCAGCCAACCTGAAAGCAGCAATGCAGACTTGAGGTGGGAGTCCAGCGCCACAGGAGGAGCTGGATCCGTTGGAGGAACAGGTGTCCCAAGTCATCAGTGAGGAGACGGTGGTCGGAGTTCCGGGACAGGATACTGCTCAACACGACCAGACACAACAGCAACAGGGTGAGTACCAACTAGGGACTGGGGGGACGGGGGCAGATGGGCCCTATGGCACTCATGCACAATTAAATATATTGCAGTGCACACCCACAATGACTGCGGATCATGTCCCAGATCCCCTTGGCCCTGGTGGCATGGACACATATCACCCTACTCAACCAACACATTGCAAGACACATATTGGTGGGCACACAGACCTGGAAATGTGCACAGAAAAGTCAAACAAATACAGTCCAAGTATCATATCAGACCACAAGATAAGGGCTACATGAAAGAGCAAAGACCCACATTGATTGGAGATGTGGCAGGCTGTCAAAATGGCCCCCTTGTCTCAACACCACGCATATGCATGTGCCCGTATGTCGGAGTTGTGCGCAAGAATGTGCATGTGTATTAAGGGTGACACAACTGCACATACACAATCTTGCAAACAACGCAGACACACGGGCACAATGCTGCATGTCTGCTGACATTGGTGGTGGCATGCCCACTCATGCACATGATCAGTCACATACACAGTGCATCCACATGTTAAGTATCAGAGAGATGGGGCCCTGTGCAGACAATTTGTAAATGTGTGATGTTGAGGCAAGGGGGCCATGTAGACATCCTGCCACATCTCCAGTAAATGTGTCCGCCTGCATGTCCATGAGATGCAGTCCTGTGCACAGTGACGGCTCGCAGCATGAGTCCTGTGGGGTGGTGGGGCGGGGCCATTGTGCTGGGTGGGGGAGGGGCAGGATGGGGGTAGTGGAGTTGGACACATGACGTGCTGGAATTAGGTAAGTAAATAAATAAATCCAACTAATTACCTTGCGCTTACTGCATCGCTAACTCGGCGGTGCAGCAAGTGCAAGGTAAATAGTTGGATTCATTTATTTACTTACCTAACTCAAGCATGTCGTGTGTCCAACTCCACTGCCCCCATCCTGCCCCTCACCTGCCCTGCACCAGCCCCCTGCACCACCGCCCTGCAGAACTCCCACTGCGAGCCACCACTGTGTGTACACCAAGTGAGAATCCATCTAGTGAGTCTGCATACCAGAAACACATGCAATGTCACAACAAACTGATCATGCAGCCAAATGGCTCAAAGGTGCATATCCCACAATGCACACAAGCAGCAGGCTTCACTCAAAAGGTGATGTAATACAATGAGCAGGGGGGCTATGCCTACAACACCACAGGGCGGGGACAATGCATATCAGGAATGTGTCAACCAAATCTGTACTGCATGACTTGTCTGTGTGCCAGACTCACAGAACTACAATGTCCCTGTAAAGAAGTAAGACAACCCAAGTATGACAACAAGCAAGGATAGCAAAGTTGCAACAAATAATGACAACTAGCCAAATGGCACACACACCCCTTTGGTCGAATTGCACACCTCCACTCCCAAGTGTACACATCTGCCATACAGAAAACAACATTCCACATCAGTCCTGGTGTTAGTTGTCCATGACACCATTATGTGCATGTAAACCTATCTGTTTGTTAAGTCAACTGTGTCAGTGACCAAATATGCAGTCATGGTTCTTATCACCCACACGCAAATCCATGCATTGAATATTAGTAACCAGGACAGCATGTATCATCCATGTGACCAGCTGCGTGTCACATACACAAACACACATCACCCTGCCATTTGCATCTGTTGGCAGGGTGGTGGTGACAAGTCCTGAGCACCACAAATATGCATTGGAAATCCACATCCATCTAATCCAGGGCCACTTACACATTACACGTGGGGTCAACGTTGAGGGCAATTGTTGTTGACACTGTCTGTCCAGCCAGCAACAACTTTAGAAACTCACGCAGCACCATACTCACAACGGGTAAGCCACAAGCCAACAATGCTGCATTCCTCGGAAGCTAAGCAAGTGACTGTCCCCCGAATCAAAAAAGCCAACTGGGGTGGCAGGAGTTTCATCTTTTGTGGGCCAAAAGCTTGGAACAATCTACCAGTGCATCTTAGAAAATCTACTGAGCTCCTCTCCTTCAGGAAGGGGCTGAAAACCTGGCTCTTTTCTGAATAGCCACCTCTTCTTTGGCAACCATTTAGGCAGTGCTCAGCGCCAGGACACCCTTGGGTAACAGTCGCACTTTAAAAGCTTCATTAACATAACATAACTGGAGGGCAGTAAGCAATGTACACAAGACAAATCACAATAGACAAAGCTACCTGGATGCACATGTGTACAGCATAGTGCAGCACACATTGAAACAGCAAGTAGGCCTTAGTAGCCAATGCACCTAAAGGGGGCCCTCCTCACACATAACTAATCTTGCAACAAACACATGCACATGTGCAGTACACAGCAAAGGTGCGGGTCTGTGAGCCACACTGACAATGCAAGTGACAGTGCATGATGAATACCATGCCTGCACCCCAAACATCTCCACATGGTGCAGGCCACGTCACTGAGGTGGCTGAGTGTGGCCCACATCCTTAAAGGAGCAGGTCACACTCTAACACATCCTCGTGTACATACAACCCCTGACGTAACCAAGACATCTGCTTGAAAACAATGCACAAGTGTCCCAACTCTGACCATAACACATATTTACCCCAGCTTGTAACATCTCAGCATTGTAAATGCACAGTAGTGGAGGCCCACTGCCTGAAAGGGATAAGGGGCATTACAACCAAAGCTGCATGGGCGAGTATCCCACAATGCAGCGCACACACATAAAAATCGGAGATCATCAACATTGACTACAATGTGGGACAAACTGCATCACTTTCACAACTGAACAGAGGACACAACTGGTGCCACCTGTGTGTATAAACTGCCCAATCACATTAGTCATAGCTGTAAACTGTGAGATGACAATGTACAAGTACAACCTCATATCCGTGATGTAGTCGAAAAAGTCAACATCCAGCAACAAATAGGCAGCCCCTCCCAAACAGTCACAATGTACATTGTCATGCAGTCTGCTTGTAAACTCATCCAATGCATGATCATACATGAAACACACAGTTAAAATGCATCTCTCCTTTACATTGCAGAGGGACAAACATCACCTCCTGAACAGCAGCCTGTCCCACTCTTCACTGATGAAGAGAATGAATTCTCCACCATCAACACGGACACCTTCCAACAGCTGCTAGACTGCATCAGCACCCCACCTCCAGGAGCAGGGCAACCCAGCTGCATCGTGCAAACCCCACCCCCTGCACAAACCACACAGCAGCAAGCACCTACCACCACGGCTGTCTCCCAGGACCTCCCAGACCCAAATCTGGAATTCCAACGACGTGTTAGAGGTCCAGCAGGAGATGGCTTATCAGGTGGGGGTGGGGTTTGACAGCCTGGCGGCCAAACTTGATTCCGTATGTGGGTGGCTGAGTTCCATCCGGGACCATCTACAAAACATCACGGACACCCACAGTCCGGTCAATGCTCTCCAACACTCCATGGCTGACATCGCTGGAGTCATGACTCAGAGACAGGAACGACTGTCCAGTCAGAGTGGCTCCAGCGATGGCAGCCAGGAGTTGGGCCGCATGCGGAGGATAATGGAGAACATGGAGCAGATGCAGGTGGAACAAACGGTTGCCATGGCTGCACACCAGCGAGATGTAGCTGGAATCTTCCATGCCCTGCAGATCATCATCACTGCATTGCTGCAGCAAGTACTAATGCAGATGAATGCTGCTGCTGCTGTTTCTACGTCCACATCTCCGCCCCCTGATGTGTCAGTGCCTCACAGTGCTGCAGCCAATTTACCACCACCCACATGTGAGGCACATGACACATCAGAGGACGAAGATGAGGATGAATCTGTATTATTGCAAAGAAGGAAGCAGTAGCATTCATCTATGCCAAATGGCCAGTTTCTACTTGGTTCTGGGCTGAGCATTATGCCCCGGAATATCACCTTCCACTGTCCCCCAATACACTCTGTGACACTCACCTTGGACCTCGACATGGACTGCCATATTTTGTTTGGTTACCAATGACACAGCAATCAGACTGCTGACTGAACTCTTCCTCATCCTTTGGACTTGTCAACCCTAAAGGACTCTGTCTGGCCCTCCACTGGGCATCAAAGTAATGTGGGGATTGCATGGCCAAGTACTGGTCCAGTCTCCAACTATGTCAACAGACATGTAAATAAATATTTTTACATCACACAGATGTCTGTTGTCCATGACCAATCCCGTATAGCAGTCTCGCAAAATGTAGGAGCAGTGAATCCACCAAAAGGTACACCCAGGGAAATAATACAAATGTACATGTTTTACTGTGATCCTGATAGGCAGCGAGAGGACCGGGTATGTGTGGACCAGCTGTGCCCCCATTGCTCCAATACACCAATCTAGCAATATCCCAACTTAGCCCCACATCCATGAAGGAAATAGGAATGTGTTTAAAAAAGGCAAAGTCTGTTGCAGGCCACAAGTAGTGTCACCCTTTACAATTGCTGAAAGAAAATCTCCTGGCATGTCTACTCACACTCTACAGGGTGGCCGAAGCCTGTTGTGAAGGTGCACATTGCATTTCACATCCCAAGATGGTGCACACCATATACACATTGATGAAGATACGTAAGAGCACATGTCTACCAGCCACTAATTTAACCACAATGTCTGCCTCAGTGAAGTAGAGTTGGCAATAGGGACTCACCCCAAAGTGTAATGCGTCAGTCAGCCCCTTCCTGTGGACGAACAATGCTTACTGACTTTGGAGCCCCACATGGTGTGACTACTGTGAGCGGGTAGGGCAATGTGACAAGGGATGCATGGTGCACTGCACTGACCATATAGTCAGAAGCAGTGCCATCATTTCAAGGGTGGCATCACTATGAGCCAAAAGGTAACAGCTGGGAGAATTTGCCATGACACTGGCACAAGAGGGAGCAATGCAACATTTCCTCTCTTGTGTCCAGCAGAACTGTGTGCACGCACAAAAACTTTAACGGTGACAAAATCATGACTTACCAACTTTTGTGATTCACAAAGGGATTTAGGAGAAGTGAAGTCAGTACATCTAACTGCACTACTCCTCAATGCCAGTTGTGAATACCGGAAACGTAAACTCATGACTTACTCTCAGATGACTTACGCGAATCAGGCCCACTGTTCTGCCATATGCAGTTCTCAATGGACCCACACAAAGTCTCCTACTGGCATGGCCCGGAGGTTCAGCCTCCATGCACAGGAACATGTAATTCAATTTAATCTGACACACTTGCACTACGCAGCAAGTGTGCCAAGGTCTGTGCAATGTAGATGGACTCTACGCAAGGAGCATGTGAGATGCAGGGCTATGACGCAATCTGTGGTACCCGGCGCATACATCTATCTCCATGATGGATAACAGTAGCTACTACAATATCCTCTCAATGCCATGTCCCTACCTTGTGTTGTAAATGTGCAACAATGTGCTGGCCAACTCCGTGAGTCACACTTAAGATGTATAACTTCCCAAACGACTGCCCCTAGACTAAGCCGTAAATCCTACTTGCCACCCTGTTATCCATGCAAGTTTACTGTGCTCACATCTAAGGTACACAATCCATCCTGCTAAGTAACATGTCATGACCACACTTACACATTCAACGTATAGTCCATTGATGATATGAGATGCATACAAGGTAAAAAGACACACTCCACCACATCACCCCTGACATAAGTGCAAGCAGAAATCCAAACTAGTAACCATTTATTATAAAATTAAAAAATTTAGCTCTCCTAAACTAACTATAATCATAACTACTACTAATCTAAAATAAACTAACTAGAATTAAGAGAAAAAGTATCTAAACTATCTACCCTAACTAACCCTAAACACGCAAAACATATCTAAGACATCAACCCCCTCCCACCCTTAAGGCACATCACGAGACAGGACAAAGACATCTAAGCTATACATAAACTAACTACACATTTAACCTACACAAAGATATATTTTTTGTTTTTTTAATTTTATTTTTTCCAAAAAGACATCAACCCCCCACCCAAAGGAAAAGGAAACTTATCCCCAAATACTATACAATAATAAAAATCTAAAACTACCTAAAAATCTAACACTAACTATACCTACACTAAAACTACACTACCTAACACTTAAAATACTTACCTAACACTACCTAAAATACAAGATAGAACATTGGGGGAAGGGAGAAGAGGGGGATGGGGCACAACATGTCCAGACTTTATGGTAGTCCAAGGTGTTTTTTTATGTCCTCAAGGTGCCTTGTCTGCTCGGCCATTTCCCGCCTTATCTCGGCCAGCAGCACATTATTGTCTATAATGAGCCTCCTGTCCCAGACAGTAAATGGCATCATCTGATCCGCAGTTGCAGGTGGGATTGTCCCGTGGGTGGGGGTTGTTGTAGGGGGATGGGACACAGACTGTCCACGCTGGGACCCACCACTGATGCCAGAGGGGCCTGGGAAGGCCTGTGTGCCACTGCGTCTGCCACGTGTTGCCACCTCGGTCACCGATTTCCATGTACCAGCCGCACGGTCCTCCTGGTACCTCCGCGCCATGTTGCGGTACCCTTTGCGACCTTCTTAATATGTAGGTACCGCTCCTTTCTCACCTGAAAGGCGCGTGACTCCACTGGCAACATGTTGTCTGTAAAATGTGAACAATGGGAAATTGTGAGTCCTTTAGACTATGTCAATGTTCTACATTCAAATCTATAATACAAGATCACTTCAACATGGGAGCCTACACTCTAGCGTAACTATGTGAAGTCAGAGAGTGACCTGGACAACTAAATGTTGAATCCTGGATCACTGACTACATGCTAGGGAGAATGACATGACAGTGCATGGCATGGGACATGTACTGTCACAACCAAATTAGACTGACAGTGTCAAATGATGTTGCCATGACATTCCCTGACTGAGGGTGACATGTACAAGGAATTGGAGGAGGGAGGCATTAGCCCTCGGTGTGTAGCACCACCCTCATCCTCTCCTGTGACACAGTGCTGCATCATATGTACAAAGCTCATGTGCAGCCCTGTGTGTCCCACAGCAACTGTGTGCAGTTCATCAAGTCAGCGCTAAAACAGGCACTCTTGCACAAGAGTGCAAGGGTGTCTGTGTTTAGGGGGGCTTGTTAATGTGTAGGAAAGTTACCCTCCCTGCACAGGAGCACTCCTGGGACATCCCTACTCACACTTTCATCTGTGCTGCATCATGCAGCACACATGGAAACACGTTGGGTGGCTGAACACTGACTTGTACATGAGGCGCTGTCCCTCTCTCCACCACTACTTCACAATAGGTGACCCGTTGCTGCTAGAACGGGGGAAACATCCTTTCCTCTAAATTGTCACTCATGCATGTCTTGGATCTGCTAATATCACTCCGTAGTAAAGCCAAATACGCAGGCATTTACAACGCAAACTGTTACAATACATTCACCATTGTAACAGCACCATGGAGTCATAATGGTTATAGTGTTGTAATGGGTAATGCTTTCTCACAGATAGCGTTCTAGAGGCCTGCATTGTAAAAAATATGGCGCAGCAATAAATGCAGAGCTAAAGCATGCAGGGTAAATGCATGCGGAGTAATGTCAACAATTGGGACAGAGGAGCTCGTACACCTGATCCAGAGTCGGTCAGGAGATGACCCCAAGGAGACAGGTTGACAACACCATTGCAGTGGCCAAACATGCCAATGAGATTCATAGGGCCATCTTTGCTAGGTGTTTGGGGAAGATGCCATTGATATGCTTGGCTCAAAGCTATGCACTGCCACTTCTGTGAAGCTGGTATGCAGCATACCTACCAAATCACAGTGCAGACCTGTGTCTGAGCACGCACGGCCTGAAAACCACTGCCTCCTTGTGCATGATCGGGCACACTTGCACAGTCATCTCAGTCAAGGATGTATATGCATTCCATGTCTGCTGATACTCATCGGCAACACCACTTACATGTCTCCTCTCCTATCAGTGCGCTCTGTAATCCACATGCATGTGCTGTGGTGACCGAACCCATAGACCTAATTTCCATGTGTATCACTGACTGGGGATGTGCAAAGTTACAACTGGGAGACAAATGCATTGCTCCACCTTCACTTACCGATTTGTACACACTTCTGACTTCCACAATACATCATCACACTGTAGTCATGGTACATGTGATACACACCCATACTGCATACCACTACGTTGATCATTTCACACAGACATTTATCACACCGCACTGTGCCAATATATGATGTCCAAACTCACCAGTGGCGTGTGGGTCCTGGAATCTGTCGATGTCCCCCCGTGTGACGATAGGTCGTCCAGCTGTGAGACAACAAAAGTAATTTGTGTTGGTATCATACGTTAAATCACACGTGTCATATTAATCATACAAATCATCACCATTACTGAAAATGCTACGTAACTGTAGGGTTGCGTTTCATGTTGGCTACATGATTGGGCCTATTTTGCTGCCATTCACACAAGACCTGTGAATGCTGAGTCTGGCCAAACAAGACAATAATGCTAGCAAACGGGGGCGTGGCTGGCAGCCGACTGGAATGGCCGCACTCTGAGGCGGCTCCGGCGCAACAACGTGGAGGCCAGCTCCCGTCTCTCCGGTCGATGAGGTGAGGGAGCGGGGGCGTAGTGGCTGAGGCGTGGCTGGAGGGCCCGGCACATCCTGTAACCGGGCCCCGGGGGACAGAGAGAGGATCGCACGGGATCCGCGCTGAGAGGAGAGACGCATGTGATTGTGCGGCGGCACCGGGGACCCATTGGCACCACTTACTCGAGGCCCCGGCTTGAGGCCTACCTGTGTGGGCAAATAATACCTGGGATCCCCCATCGCCGGACATCTGCAATCGATCCAGGGTGCCACCTCGCTGGACTGCGTGGTTGTGCTGCTGCTCTGTTGTGCCGTCGGGGTCGGAAGTGTTCCCGTGAGGCCCACAGTCAAGGCCTCACCCATGTTGGGCGCAGCCCCCCACCTCACTGCTACAAGTCCGGACTGGCACAGGCGGGATTGGGCAATTGATAGACACCAGCACTTACATGGCAGCTCTTCACCCGCGTTAGAGGAGACCACACGTGTTGTACAGCGATAAGGGCCCCCCTGCAGCCTGGCTCCTACCTCCGCCACACTCCACACTGAATTGGCCCCGATCACACCGTAGGGTCATCGTGGTGGGATCGCCGCGTCCTTCCCCCCTCTCTTCATTTGCCACCTAGAGAAAATAAGGCCGCACCCAGTCGAATCCACCTACCTGAGAGCAACGCCACCTACCTTATCAGGAAAACCGACAGGCCGACGGGGAGGGATACTACCCATCTCCCCTCCCTGGGCAGGCGGCGGCGATTACTGGCATAAGGCATGACATAACAGACGAGGTAACGAGGACCATACGTGACAATGGCCAGTGGTAGGGGACCCAAAACGCAAGCCCAAAAGACACTGGCTAAATTTGCATGGGGCAAGATGGGCCAGGAGAACGAAACTGCTGCCAAGGGAGGAACAAGCAACCCTCACCCCCAGTCCCCTCAATCTGACCTCACCCTCCATGATGTCATGGAGGCCATTGCGGGGGTGCGAACATTCCTAGAAACCCGCATCGACACCGTCAACATCGAGGTCTCCCTCATAAGAGCTGATCTGCGTAAAATGGATGCCAGGGTGAAAGAAGTGGAGGATGCCACAGTCACATTAACGTCTGACACTGATCTCCTCAAGCAGCAAGTGGCCCAACTCCGAGACCAACAGGCGAAAATGGAAGGGCTCCTCGATGACTATGAAGGGAGAGCGCATAGAAATAATATACTCATTCTGGGAGTCCCGGAGCGGGCGGAGGGGCCGGCTGCAGATCTTTTTGTCGAAGACCTGGTGACGACCCAGCTTCAACCGAAGCGCCTGTCCAGTTATTTTTCCATCGAACGGGCCCATCGAGTCCCTGGGGGCAGGCCAAAGCCAGGAGCCCCCCCGAGGCCCATTATAGCACGAGTGTTTAACTTTCGAGACCGCAATGTCATCCTTCAAATGGCTCGTGCTCAACCACCGTTAAAGTTGGACAACAGCACAATCACGTTTTTCCCGGACTTCACTACCAAAGTGCAGGCTCAACGACGCAGTTTCACGGCGGTCAAGAAAGCGTTACAAGATAAAGACATAAAATATTCTATGCTCTTCCCAGCAAAACTCCGGGTTGAATCCGAGGGCAAAACCTGGTTCTTCTCATCCCCAGAAGAAACTTGGGACTGGCTAGAGGGCTGGCGACGAGTTGGGAAACCGAATAATGGCAGAAACGACAGAACCAGAAGCAACAGATCGAACAATGAGGATGCACATCGTGAGGACCCAGCTGAAGAGGAGCAGACCCCGGAATCGAGGGGCTGAGGGAGTAGGATGGTGTGACTTCTCGTCAAACTAGCCTGAATGACACTCGAGACAACTGGGCATACGAACGGACACATGATAAGGTATTGGGGTATGTAACAGAGCCCCGCTGATGATTAGAGGGGGCGGCTGATGTCAATCAAGACCGACATGTTGGTACTCTGCCACATAGGCTATTGGAACTAAAGATGGGTTAGTACGGATCTAAATGACATACTGTGTAATATGTTTCCATCCTTTCCTCACGGCGAGGGCGGGAGGGTTGTTCACCAAGCACCCCATACATGGGAAAGTGGGCAACAGGCCCTCTGCCTTGTTGGGGGGTGGGTAGTTTGGAATCCACCGGCAGGAGGGCAGGGAGGGGGTGGTGGGGGTCTGTTGGGGGTTTATTGTTGATGTTCATGTTATTTGTCACGATGCTAAGGGAACTCTTCCAGGTTTAATACGCTGTGACCTACTTCAGTGGTGCAGTCCCCCAAACTGTGTGACCAGCCCCAGCTGGAATGCATGGCCGCCCTTGTTGTGCTGGATTCATTCCCCTCTGAAGGGGCTGTAGGCTCCTCTCCCTTGGTCTTACTATTGATCCCAGATGGCTAATACTGCCATTACAAAACTGTCCGCATTGACGTGGAATGTAAATGGGCTGGGGGACAAAATAAAGAGGGGGGTAGTATCGCAGTATTTAAAGAGACAGGCACCGGACTTAGTCTTGTTGCAAGAAACTCCTCTCGTAGGTAATAATTGCAAGGCTCTCAGCAGATGGGGGTACACACTACTGGTCCATGCAGGATTTACATCTGGCTCCAGGGGGACCGGTATCCTAATGCGTAAAGGCCTTGCACTCACACCCACTCATACTTGGGCAGACCCGCAGGGTAGATTTGCGGTTCTAGGGGCCTCGTGGGAGGGGAAGATGATAAATGTGGTGTCCGTATATCTCCCACCCGCAGTGGGGAAGGAGGCCATTTTGGCGACTTAGGTAAAATACTGCTTGACCTCCCGGATGGTATTCTGATATTAGGAGGCGACTTTAACCTGATTATGAACGATACCTTGGATAGGCACCCCCGACGACCCACCGCCAGACAGAGCACCCTAATGGCGGAGTTCACTGAAGCTATGGGATTGACATACATTTGGCGCTCACTGCAACCACACATGTCGTATTACACCCACTACTCTAATGTGCATAACAGTATGTCCCGTATAGATTATTTCCTTACACTCCTGGCGGACATGGGCCTTTTTCAGATCACTCCCCGGTGTGGGTCGAGCTTACTTTTCATCAGCAGAAACAGTGCAGCTCCATAGTTATAAATCCGTGGCTTTTAAAGATCCCTGACATAAAAGAACAGTTAGTTGAGCAGACAGACCATTATTTTACTTAAAATCTGGGTTCGGTATTTGGGAGGCTTACAAAGTGGTGCTAAAAGGCCATGCCCTAGCGTTAAAAATGGGCTATCTCCGTCGCCAAAATGAACACATACAAGTGGCGGAGAATGAACTCTGGCAGCTAGAGACACAGCATAACGCCACGCCCAGCGAGGCCACAGCGCACCGTCTGGCTGTCAATCGCCTTGAGTATAAAGCCCTAATGCGAGAAAAAGCGAGGGCGCGGCTGCTTTCCACAGGACATAGGGTGTACGACATGGGGGAAAGAGCAGGCAAGATGTTGGCCTAGCTGGAGCGTAGGGAGCAAGGACAGAGATGGCTGCCCGAACTATCCACTGCCCTGGGTACGCGGATATCTGATCCCCAAGAAATAGCGGAAGAGTTTGCGAACTACCTGGAGGGGGTGTATACACCTTCCGCTACCCATACGTCGGAAGACTCCCAACAATTGCTGGTGGACATTACCTTGCCCTCATTGTCTGAGACAGATAGAACTGACCTAGATGCCGACATCACCGATGATGAAATCTGCTAAGCTATCTTCGGCGTCCAATCAGGGAAAACAATGGGGCCTAATGGAATTCCGATAGAATTCCTCAAATCAATGGCCTTAAAGATAGCACCTCACCTTAATCACATGTACATAGAAAGCCTCGACAAGGGCATTCTGCCTGCAGATCAAAGACTGGCATCTATAGTGGTAATTCGTAAACCTGGGAAACCAGCAGACTGTTGTGGCTCGTATAGGCCGATCTCCTTAATAAACACGGAGGCCAAGGTCCTGGCGAAATTGTTAGCGTCACGCTTAAATGCTGTCCTACCCTCCCTTGTTCATGCAGACCAAACCGGCTTTGTGCCCGGACGGAATACAGCACTGAACATCCGTCGGGTACATAATGTGTTAGCACAACAGCAATGTGTGGAGGAAGACGCTGTGATATTGTCCTTGGATGCCTCTATGACATTCAATTCTATAGAATGCCCCTATCTTTTTGAAGTACTTGCTCGCTTTGGTTTTGGCCCAAGGTTTATAGCCTGGGTTCGATTGCTCTACACCGAGCTCCGCGGCCAGGTGCGAGTGAATAATCGAACATCGAGGGTGTTCACGTTGCGCAGGGGGAACAGACTGGGTTGCCCCTTGTCCCCCCTGCTCTTCGCCCTTGTTCTAGAACCCCTGGCTTCGTGGGTGAGACGGGATGTGGCTCTCAGAGGCCTCAAATGGGAAGAAGACACCAAGGACAGAATATCACTCTGCGCTGATGATATCCTGATTTACCTAGCCTCCCCCTACGCCTCGATTCATAGATTATTAAATATCTTTACGAACTTTGGTAAGTACTCAGGCTATGCCATTAACTGGGCAAAATCGGTGCTTTTTGTTCTCCATGGCCCTACACCTAGGCTACCCAGAGGGTGTAATGTTGAAGTGACTAGGGAAGGTTTCCGATACCTGGGGATATTCATCACTCCAGAATCCAAACTTTTTTATGACAAGAATCTCATAGTCCCCCTACATAGATTTAAGGAGGATGTCAAACACTGGAGGTCGCTGCCATTATCGTTGCTAGGTCGTGCGGCCCTGTTTAAAATGCTAGCATTGCCATGGTTCCTCTACCTACTCCAGAATTGCCCATACTTTGTCCTTGACTCATATTTTAACAGTGTTGAGGCGGAGGTTCGGACGTTATTGTGGGACGGTGGGACGCCGAGAATTGCCCTAGCAAAACTGACGAAGGGGTGGTATGACGGTGGCATCGCACTGCCTGATCTAGGTCTCTATTATTGGGCATCACAACTGGTGGCGATCAACCACTGGCTGTACAGTCCCCCGACGACCCCGGCATACCAACTAGAGCGGTATCAGACTGGACGAGAGGGATATCTAGGAGCCCTATACACCAGACCCCGCAAGGGGAGATACCTAGGGCCGATGGCTCACACGACATCCATTTGGCATTCAGCTACCAAACGCTTGGGCTGGAAGGGAAAACTGACAAAAGCAACGCCTCTATGGTCCTCTCAGCAGCTCGGACTGTTATGCTATCAAGCGGGGTTTGATAGGTGGGATACCATAGGAATCTCTACTGTTGGGGATCTCCTACAGAAGGGGAAGGTACTTACCTTTAAAGATTTACAAGTTAAGTATGAACTGCCACCCAAGGAGGTCTTTCAATACCTACATATTCGCCACGCGCTCACTACAGCTCTCGTAGATCTGACAACTATACCAGACGCATCCCCCCTGGAGGATCGAATTTTGTCGGAGCCTCTCCTGACCAAGGCAATTTCCCTTACATACCGTAAGCAATGCAATAATCTATCAGACCCCTTCCTTACCCTCACGGACAAATGGCAGGCAGATTTGGGACAAATCGAAGATGAGGACTGGCAAACCGCCTGATGTCCCCAAGAGAGGCAGCTATAAACCATCGCTTTCGTCTGATCCAACTAAAGGTTTTACATCGGACATACCTCACTGGGGTTACCTTGGCTCAGATAGGGACCAGGCAGGATGCACTTTGCCTGCGCGGCTGTAACCAAATAGCCACATTTTATCATATAATATGGGATTGCCCTCTGATTCGACACATATGGGATAGGGCCACAAGCAAGATGCAAGATGCACTAGGGAAACAACTCGCTTTAACACCCTCATTGGGGATTCTGAACATCTGGGAAGCAACCGATCTCACGGACACAGAGCAGCAATTCACTACTCTAGGGTACACGTTGGTTAAAAGAGCCATTGCCATGAAATGGGGGGCAGCAGACCGGCCATTGCTAATAGGATGGGTGGCAGAAATGGACAGATGCATGGTAGCCGAAAAGGAGGTCTACAAATCTAGAGGCTGCCCTAAAAAGTGGGACAAAAAATGGGGTACCTGGAATGTCTATCGGGGGGAACTATGCATCTCGCTAACAGTGGAACTAGAACTGTCACAAAGACGGGCCACTGAACTGTAATGTCTGATTGTATTACTGTACATAATATTGCTTATTTCCAAAATGTAAAAGAATGTATATTGCAGTGAATATGCAAGTGACGATTGTTAAGTTATTAATAAAATTATTCATCTCCCCAAAAAAATAATGCTAGCAAACCTGCACATACTAGTTGTGTGACACATTCAGAAGGCCCCATTTCTACACGCAACATGATGTAATACATGCTCTGTGTACAAATGCATCGCTGCAGATCGCACACGGCAGTTTCACAGATGTTGGTGGTATATGACACTCTGGAGATGTCCTATTTCCTTTGAGCATTTGTTCCTATCTTATATATTGTCACACAGAGACTATGTACAAGGGCAGCGTAGCTAACATACCACAATTTATGAGGACAGCATTTTTACACTTCCTTTTGGCCAGCACACAGGTCACAGAAACAATGCCTTGGATTATTCATGTACAGTCACCCTTCCTGTACACAAACAATCTTTATCCTGTATGTATTTTTGCACAGGTGTGCCAGCTTTGGCACAACAGTGCTAAGTGTTGCTCCAGCGCAGTGGGTAACACAAACTTGCACCCTATGCTTGCAATAGGATGCAGCCTTGTGTCTCTGATGTGCCAACATTATGCGTGAATGCATTACATCTACCGCCTCACTCTGCAACATTTTTGCACTTGGACTCCAGTGTGTCCCACACGGCATATTTTGATTTTCGTTACAGTATTCATGAATAAATTTAGAGTTTGAACTTACCACACTCTAGGCCACCGATGAGTCCCACGTAGTCCAAGAGGTCACCCTCCCGGGCCAGGCTATCCTGCCAGCGGTGCTTCCACTGGCGCACAGTGTGGTCAACTCCAAATACGTGCAGCATCTGAGCCTGCACACGCTCCCACCTCTGCTTACGCACACTGACTGGGTATCCGGCGAGGATACGGCCTCCCCTCTCCACCATCAAGGGCAGGTAACACTTGATGAGCCATGGGAAGCCCCCCAATACCCCCTCGGACATCCTGCCCTCCCTGCCCACACCCACCAGCTCCCTGCACACACCTAACCCCACTGCCAAAAATAAAGAAACCCTAGATAATATCCCCAACAACTACAAATAAAGTTAACTACCCCAAGACAAACACCCGACAAGATTGAGGACAGGAGACAATAAAACACGTAAAAACAAGGACACCACACTTCACAGAGACACTATCGACAGGACACAGCAACACTCTCAATCTCTCAAATCTGCAGCACACACCACCAAACACCTCCAACACTCTCCACAATCACCAGCAATGTGCTCAAAAGAGTAAGTGAAAGTGCACAGCACTCCTCCAGTAAACAGGAAGCATGCAGACATCACTTCCTGTGTGTATGCGGCCCGTTTTTTGACTTAGCAATGAAAATCTGCACGCAAAATGGCTTTGGGGGAACATTTCGTATAGTTCAATGTGTTTAGCTGATGTATTTTCCATCGCTGATATGAAAAATATATCGCAAACTCGGAAATGCAGGCAGTTTTGCACGCTAAGTGCAAGTTATTACACAGATTAACAGTCTTAGCTGAAATTTCATTTCTTGGCACAAAGAACACCATGAAAAGCTTGCTTTGACCCAAAATGACACCCTTAATTTCATATTTGACCCAAAATGACACCCTGATAATCATAGTTTACCACTTGTCACTCTGTGCCCTACAAACCACTAAGTCCTGATACAGAATGGTGGTCGGCTCCCCCTGTCACGGTGCCTTTTATTTCTCAGCAGAAGGAGTGGACTGCAGACTCGTTCACCACGCAGAAAGCGGACACTTGTGTGTGGGAGAACGGGCCCTTTAAACCGACTACAGGCTGTGGACAGTCCGCCTCTCAGACCGACGTCAGCACCCATTGGCCAATAAGAGAAGAGGACAACAAGGCTGGGACGAAGTTCGCTTCCGGAGTAAACCACGGAGAGGGAGAGACCGAAGCGGAGACCTGGGATCTGAGATCTACGCTTGCAGTGGCAAGACCTGTGCTTCAACCAGCGGAGGGCTCGGGAGTACCGAAGCAGCCAGGAGGCCACTGTACCCACGCTGCGCCCTGCCACGCTTCAGGAGAAGCGTGGCTCTCAAAGATACAGAGCAAGGTTGCGGGGTGGGTTGGGTCACGGGAGAGGTCAGACCCGTATAGGGGTGTTTTCCCACTCTCTATCCTCCTGCTTCGTATACCCGATACCTCGAGCACGTGCACTTACTTTGTACAGTCCCGAGCACTTACGTGTGATCCCTCACTCCCCGTCCCGCACAAACGTCCTCACAGATCACTGATATCCTTCTCCTCCTTTACCCGAGCATCGTCGGATCAAGCCCCGTCCGGACCCAAAGACCAACCGAAGGGACCGGAAAGAAAGAAGACCCAGGAAGAGATCGCCGTCGTGAACCTCGAGTCTGGCTACCTTTAGGAGGAGACGTTTATGTAAAATAAAACCCACCTTACCACAATATAGCTTCGAGAGTGTTTCTTCCCCACGCCCACACCACTATTGACACCCTATTTGTAATTTTTAGCCACATGTGACACGCTGAACATTAGAATTTTGTAACACATTTGACACACTAACATGTCTAGTTTGGAACATATCTCACCCTAAACAGCATCTCTGTTCAGAAGTGACATATCCCCCCTAATTTTAAAATTGGTATATTGTTACCACTTAATGTTACACTTACACTTGTCAGAGTGATGTAATAATGCAGAGGAGAAACATGCACACAGGGTATGTGTGTAGTGTTTTTTATTTGCATATACTGTGCTTGGGGTCATTTTGAACGTATATATGATTGCTGAGGACACTCACGATGTGACGTGCTCAGGTGAAGAAATTGGTGATGATTCTGTTCCTTCGGGCTGTTCCTGCTGCAGAAGCTGTGGGGTGTGCTCCACCTGCCTCATCTTCCTCATCATCCTGATCATCGTCCGGTGCATCTGGCACTTGGATCCAAGGGGCATTGGTGCGTACACATATATTGTGCAATACACAACATGCTATGATCATCTTGCACACAATTTCTGGACTGTACAACAGTCTTCACCTGTGATGTCAAGGCACCGGAAACGTGACTTTAGCACGCCA
Organism: Calotriton arnoldi; assembly: GCA_963921515.1. Taxonomy (NCBI): domain Eukaryota; kingdom Metazoa; phylum Chordata; class Amphibia; order Caudata; family Salamandridae; genus Calotriton; species Calotriton arnoldi. Next base: position 728,918 of record CAWUFW010009058.1, on the reverse strand, counting down.
AATGTGCACTCCAGTATGCCCCTGGTGCGTCCAAGGGCCAAATTATACTGCCTCTGGGCCTGGGTGTTGGTGGCTCGGAGGGGTGTCATCATCCATGGGGTGACTGCATATCCTTGATCACCTGTAACATGTAATGGCGAGATGTGTCCATTAGTAGTTATGCATGCTGTGTTAATAGTTTTGTGGTGTGTGATTGGTGCTACTTTGGGATTGATGTTTGCCATGTGTAGCTTCTGACAAAATGACCAGCATCTATGCGAATTACATTGCCTCACAGCTGCTCGTCCCTCCCCCGAGCCTATTTGCTTGTGTGCACTGCGCTGTTGCATCACTAGCACTCCAGCAGCGTACCAATGTCAGGCCTGTCTGCACATGTCCGCAAGCCTGACACCTACACCAGCAGGGTCCCTGGCTCTCCTAACGTCTAGCGCTACCACTCATCTGCACTCCTCGCAGTCAACACCAGGAGAACGTTTAGATGCCAATGGGCCACACCAGACACGGCTCACGTTCTGTTCAGCTGGTGAAGCTGCCGCTAGGCCTTCCCCACTGCACAACACCTGCAGTTTCCGATCCAGACCTGCCACAAAGCAACAGTCTGCGGCACCCTCACCTGCAGGGCCCACAGAGGGCGGGAACGCTTCGCAATCAACATCAACTTCATCTCATGCCACGTCATCTACTCCATGGACTATGTACTCATCCATGAGCGGAGCCTCCACCTCACATACCACAAGAACTCAGAATCCATTACCCTCTGGCAGATGCTTGCTAACATCGAATTGAGCCAACTCTTCTCAACACTGAGTCACAAGTCAGGGCACACCTTTGACCCCATCATCACATGTGGTAACTGCGTCCACTTCATCAACAACACTCAACGTCCATGGTGTGACCAGCACAGCATACACTTCCTCATCGTGAAACCCCATGACACCCAAACCCACAGCCGGCGCCACACAGAGTTACTGGAGCAGAGTCACCAAGGATCTGGTACACTCCACCTTCAACAGCAACAGCCACACCACTGCAGGCAATGCCAACAGCACTGTCCGGAATTTCAACACATGTATCTCCAACTGCGCATACACACTTGCACCAATATGCAACTCCAACATACAGCCTGCTATGAATGCCACCTCGATCACCAACAACATCCAAGATGACAGATGCATCTGCAGACACCTTGAGTAGAACTGGAGCTACATGAAGAGAACCATTGGACATCACCACCTACAAGGACACCTAGCTCATACTCTCCCTCAACAAGGCGCCCACACACACCAGACTGGGATTCCAGGGAGGATTGCAGCAAGTTTCAACATGGATGTTCAACAGCTGGGGTGTGCTCTACATAGAGGAGACATTAGTCCTCATCCTCGTGACCACCCCATCAGCATGTGGCAACACCTGGTGGGCCTGCGCCTTCGGCAGCCCTCCCCACGACAACTCTAGGTACCTAGGCATCGTACTCGACTCCTCCCTCTCCATGTACAAACAGGTCTACGCAGTGGCCTGCAGCTGCTTCGACAGCCTCTGCATCCACCATGCTACCTTCACATGGTTCCCACCCCCTGTCAGGTAGGACAGTCACCATCCCTGTCATTGCCATCCGGCTGGCCAACGGAAATGCACTATGTGCCCACATGGACATGTCCGTGCTCTGCACACTCAAGACTGTCCAGCACACCACCGCAACACTCGGCCTTGTGTACATTCTTTCTTCGTAGGTCGAGTACCTCCATCGCACATACTTGGTTCCCACCTCTCACCACATTTGCAATTGTGTGGCAGAGGGGCTATGCCTTTGGGGATGGTTTGTCTACATGGCTGGCCCCAGTTACCACAGTGACTTGTGTTGTTGGGTCTGGTAGGTGGGCATGTTGATTGTCATGTTCTATGTGAGTTTGGAATGTGTGCATTCTCACAGTTGTGTTTTCTATGATTGTGGAGTTGAGGTGTGTGGTGTGTTCAGTTAGTACTTACCAACAAGCAGTGCATTTCCATATGTGCCATCCTGAAAGCGCTGGTTAATGATGGACTGGCGGAAGATGTAGGAATCATGCACACTGCCTGGGAACTTGGCTACGACATTGGTGAACAGGCCCCGGTGGTCCACTATTGCCTGCACATTGATGGAATGTGTGTGCTTTCTGTTGCGATATATGTGGGCAGTGTCCGCAGGGGGAACAAGTAGGACATGTGTGCAGTCAATTGCCCCCAACACGTGCGGGAAGCCAGCTATGGCGTAGAACCCTTGCTTGGTCTCCAGCTGTTCTGAGCAGTGTTGGGGAAGTGAAGGTGCTGGGGTATCAGGCTGATTATGCCATCCAAAACTGTTGTGAGGATCTTTGATAGGGCTGGCTGTGAGACTCCTCCGACTCTGGCAGTTGTTGGTTGGAATGTACCTGAGGCCAACATGTGCAGCACAGCCAGCAGCTTTGTTTGCGGAGGGATGTTGCTTATCCGCTGTGTTGGTGCCGTCAGCCTGTGGGCTATCTGTGTCAGGATGCGGAGGATGGATGTACTTTTGAGCCTGTAGTGGGCAATGACATCCTCTGGCATTAGGTCTGTGAGGATGGTGCGTCGGCGATAGACCCGCTGTCTTATTCGGTGCAGCCTCGGTGGTGGTCCTGGGGGAGGTGGCATTGGCGGTAGTTGTTGTGGACTTCTTTGTGCTCCAAGCTGCATGATTAGTACCTCCATGGCATTAGTGGATCATTAGATGAGGCTCTGGGCTAGTCTCCCTTATATACTGCTATTTTTCACCATTTTTAAGACCTCCTTTTGTCTGGTCTTAAGTTCCAGCAGCTAACGGGCCTTAGCGGCTGTTTTTTTATCGTATCGCCGGTCCGGGCGATCGTTGAGAATATCGCGAAGTGGGGTTAGCGTGCGTTTTGGCACGGGAACACCTACATTGCATATAATTAGAGATAATTGATACTGACATCGTTGGCGATGTTGTAAGCGGCCGCTATCGCCAGAAAGCTGTCGCTAACGGCTGTTAGCGACAACTTGTGAATGGGCCGATAAAAATATCGCCGCTTTAGCGGCAGAAAAGTGCAGCTAACGAGGCGATATCGCATTGTGAATATGCGCCAATGTGTGCATAGACACACCTCCCCAAACATGGAAATTTTGGAAATGGATTACTGTCCGATGAAACGACAATGGTATGTGCTAAAATGTGCCGTATTGGATGGCGGATATTGTATATTTATATAATAATTATTATTTATGTACTACATACCACACACTGAATTGTGTCTATTCTCTGACATGAGGCCATATGTTTATCCAACTCAGCAGTACTCATATAATTGATTTGTGAAGGGTGATATGCTGCTGGAAATTAAACCTGTGACATGCAGGTTTTAGGCAGAAAATACATCAAATTAGATATTTCTGCCTTTAAAATGAAGGACTGATCAGAAATTTCAGGAATTTGAATAAGAAACTATGTCAGAATGGAAGTTCTTTTTTCCAACTGATTAGAAATTGCTTGGAAGTGGTTATCATGTTTCCCTCTACAACACAGCAAGGTGGGGGCAGTAGCGAAAAGACTTACTGAATCAGAATTTGTCCAGGGTTTTACAGGTTAATAACTCATATCATTCTTCCCACTCCATCCCTGTATGGAGGGCAAAGGCAGGTGAGTATCTCTTTTATGGGTCCGTCAAACATAGGAACTTCTTTTCAGTTCAAAAAGAAAATTTTATTGATATAGATAAAAGTGTCAGTACAAAGTTCAAAGCATTAAATTCCTGTCATTACAATAAAGTTTGCTACAATAATGATAAATGACTCAGACTTATGATTGAATAAGGAAAAATGATACAATAAAATAAAAAATAAAAAATCATTAAGAAAAGTGGAATAACAAATATTCTAGGAACAATTGAGGGGATCAAGGAGGCTTTAGGACCTCTTGCTGAGATGGTTGCAGTTGGTAATATCGCTTGGCACATGTATCAAGATATATTGTAACAGGTGACCACAAATCTATACGTTTCGCTGCCATATGTATTGGGTAAACAAAGGAGGTGTCCAACCTATGATTATGGCAAACAGCATACCACCATGCCTTATAAGAGATTTTTGTGAAATCCTTCCAATTTACAGTGATTTGCTGAAATGCGACTGCTAATAATAAATCAATAATTTTAACATTGTGAGTAACCTTCTCCCAGCAAGGTGAGAGACTTCCCAAGAAAACATGGGTCAAAGAAAAGCAAATTTAGCTCCAAAAATTAGGTTAATTTGAGACCATACCTGCTTCCAGAAATTGTATACATTTGGACAAGAGAATAACATATGAAATAAATTAGCGTTCGGAGTAGAACATGTCCAACAAACATCTGATGTGGTCGCAAAACTTTTACTTAAGATAGCTGGTGTGAGAAAAAGTCTATTATATACAAAAAAAGCGTTTGTGTTATGTTAGCTGCTCTAGATGATTTACGTAATTTGAGCCATAATTTATTCCACAAAGACACTGGCCACGATACCATGAAATCTTGTTCCCATGCCTCCTCTGTTTTAGACTTCTGCCTAATGCTATCCTTGCCCTGCAAAAAACTATATAAAGTGGAAGCTTTGGGCATGGTTTTTAACAACGTGTGAAGTTGTGAAGGAGGATCCAAAACAATTGGAGCAATGGACGTGCCCAAGAGATGAGTGTATCTATCCGTCACTGCCTTCTTAAGTAAATTATATTTATGAATGTAGGTGGTAGGTAGGCTAAATATTTGACTGAGTGAGGGGAAAGATAGAAAGTCCATGTGTGAAAATAATTGATGTATCCAAATTAGACCTTTCAGTCGCCAAGTCTTCCAATAAAATGGTTTATTACGAATGGTCAGATTTTTGTTATGCCAAATTGTTGAATTGAGGAATGAATCTATATTGTTATGTGTGGGAGTGAATGTAGGTTCCAAAAGTTTAGAGGTCAGTTTGATTATGGGGGTGGACAAGGCCTGTGGTTTGCGTGAAAAAGAAAGATATTCATGAAAAGAGAAGGGGGCTAAAAAAGACGTTCAACTGTAGTCCATAGAGGACAATCTTCCGTGGGGTCAAGCAACCAACGAGAGGCTTGACGTAAAAGGAATGCCTTCTGATATGCTTGAAAATCTGGAAAGTTAACCCCCTTCTACTTTAGGTCGAATTAATTTAAATAGAGACATTCGGGATCTCTTATTATTCCATAGGAAGGAGGATAGAGATGAATTGATCTTTTTAAAAAAATTTGCGGAAATAGGAACTGGAATGTTGGAAACAGTATATAAAATTATGGGGGACAGCATCATCTTTATGGTATCCAGACGACCCCACCAGGACAAATAGAGGGGATGCCACTTGGCAGTTAAGTCTGAGATTTTTGTATACATTTATTCATGCACAATGACACTGTGTCTGATATTGAGGAAGTAACATGTAATCCAAGATATTTAATATGATTCGGGCTCCAAGTAAAGTTGGAAGTCATAAAATCCGATTTAAAAGTAAACTTAGTCAGGGGTAAAATCTCACATTTATCGTTGTTTAACTTATAACCGGAGATATTAGAGTAGGCTTGTACCTCTGCCAAAAAGGCAGGAATTGAGTCACTTGGTTTGGACATAAAAAGCAAAATATCGTCAGCGTAGGCTGCAAGTTTAATATGGGAGTTCAATGTTTGAAAACCATGTAAATTTGGATTTTGACGTAGTTTAGAGAGAAAAGGTTCCAAGGCCAAATTAAAAAGGAAGGGGGAAAGAGGGCAGCCCTGCCGCACTCCTCTCCCCAGCTCAAAATATGGGGAAATTAAGCCGTTGGCGCACACAGCCGCACGTGGATTAGAATAGAGGAGAGAGATGAGGGATATAAATTTAGGGCCAAAGCCGAACTGTTTAAGAGTATAAAATAAATAAGTCCACTCAACTCTATCAAACGCCTTTTCAGCATCCAGAGCTATTGCCACAAGGGATTGTTTTAAGTGGGAAGATTTAGATAAAACGTTAAAGAGGAGTCTCGTATTGTCAGTTATGAACCTACCCTTAACGAAACCAGATTGTTCTTTTCCCAATAAATCAGGTAAGTAGGAATCTAAACGTAAAGCTAATGCTTTGGAGAAAATTTTATAATCAATGTTGACCAAGGATATGGGTCTGTAATTTTTACAATATTTAGAGTCCTTGCCCTCTTTTGTTATAAGGCAAATATGTGCTTCCGAAAAAGAACCCAATGAGCTACCTAGTGTGGTGAAGGAATCGATTAGAGAATGTAACTTGGGCATTATGAGTTTAGAGAAATGTTGATAAAATTCTACGGTGAAGCCATCTGGTCCCGGTGCTTTGTCTTTTTTGAGATGTTGAAGAGCAATTAATAGTTCTTGGTGTGTTAGGTCTAACTCCAGAGATGATAAGTCCGGCAACGTGTATTGGGGATTTTGAATATCAGAGAAGAAGTGCGATAATGATTGCTCAGAGGGCTGTGTTGCGGAAGTATATAGTGATTTGTAGAAGGTGGAGAACTCATTCAGTATTTCAGCGTCTTTAAATTTTAAATCTGAACGTTCATCATAGATAGATTCAATATTTAGTCTGTTATGTTTAACTTTTAAGTAATTAGCCAATATTTTCCCTGCCTTATTTTTGCCCCCATAAAATTTTGCACTGGATTTCAACAGATATAATGAAGCGTCCTCCGTTGATTTCTTATTATATTGCATTTTGGCTTTTATCATGAGAGTTGTGAGACACTCCTTCGAGTGTGAGGTGTAAAATGAGTGTTCCAATCTTTTAATATCCTGAAGCAGATCTTTAGTGAACTTACGGGAAGTTTTCCGTTTCTTTGCAACATAGCTAATTATGAAACCCTCGCCGAGGCCTTGAATGCATCCCATAGAGTGGAAAAGGGCATGAATTGGGTTTGATTCAATTAAAAAAACTCTTTGAAGAAGTTAGGGAATGAGGCAGTAAACTTTGGGTCCAGAAGGAGAGCATTGTTAAAACGCCATCTCTTGGGGCCCGAATCCTTAGGTAGAATATCGATACCAATCGAGATTGGGGCGTGATCTGATAATAAGATGGGACCAATCTCTGCATGCGTAAGTGTTTGTGAGATGTTATGCGAGACAAATATATAGTCAATTCTTGATTGAGTTTGGTGAGCTGGGGAATAAAAAGTATACTCTCTAGTGGTCGGGTTGCAAAGACGCCAAGCGTCCAAGAGTTTATGTTGATTTATAGCATGAACAAAAGATTTATGTGACTTGTTGGGAACAAAGGAGACTTTGGAATTTCTGTCGATAAATGGGTCAAAAGTCTGGTTACAATCTCCAGCTAAAATAAAATTGTCCTCCATACAGTGAGTAATTCGCTTAGCCATTGTATGCCAAAAAGAGGATTCACCACACGTAGGAGCATAGACATTTAGAAGAGATATTGTAACGCCCTTCAAAGATAATTTGACATTCAACCATCTGCCATCAAGATCGGATTCTTGGGACACAAATGAAAGTGAAAGGGATTTGCGACAAAGTATCATTACTCCATTTCGCTTGCCATCTCCAGGGGAATAGAAAACCTCCCCCACCCAACCTCTCTTCAACTTCAATGACTCAACATCTGAGAGGTGAGTTTCTTGCAGGAATACAACATCCGCGTCTAATTTGGCTAAATGGCTCAAAATTCTCTGCCTCTTGATGGGAGAGTTTAATCCCCTAACGTTCCATGTAATCAGTTTTAATGACATAAGCACTTAAGAACAGGTTGTAATAATAATGTAGCACATAAGTCCAATTCATTATATAAGCAGTATTCAAAGTAAGAGAGATAAAACAGGAAGGAAATAATTGATTTAGTTTCATAGCAAAGCATAATAGATAAGACCAATAACCAGAATAAAAAAAGGGAATCAAGTGACAGGATATGAAAAAAGAAAGTCCAAGTAGAGAGGTAAAGGGATATCATAAGAGTCAAGATATTTGCAATTGTACTGACTAAAAGAATAGTGATTATAGGAAGGCAAGAAAAGTTGAAAAAAAGAGAAGAGACGTAAATTGACGAAAGAATAGAAACTACAGAAAAGAGACAGAAAACAAAGGACAAAACAAACAATATATCTAAGAGGATGTATGAAAATACCATACTTACGAAGAAGACTCAGGTATACACGGGGGGATGGAGCCACATGAAGCAGGCAACACACCCAGGATCAACGGAACAGAGGGTCGGGGAGAAACCACAATACAAAGGTAATAATCTGTGGGGACAATACCAAATAGAGATTGAGAAAAGCATTGGGGCAAACACATGAAACAAATATTAGAACATTCCAATGCGAGGAGGAGATCAGTAATAATGATCCATAACTCATTAAACAGTATTACTTCATGAGAACAGTAGCAATAATCCAAAACTAAGAAAAAACACTTCTGAGTTAACAAGACATTATGCCAACGAAAACCGGATCTAAAGCGACCTTAAACAAACTATTAAAGAATCAAATGTTGAATGAGGACGAAGGCCCAGAAGAGTCCATAACAGTCGTTTTATAGGAATTGATGAAACTTTGCAAACGTAACGGGTCTTCATACGACGTTGTCTTGTTGTTATAAGTAACCTTGAAGAGACACGGGTGGAACAGGCCATATCTGGCTCCCATGGAACGTAGATCAGCTCTCATGTTGAGGAAAGCCTTACGTCTGTCAGCAGTGGCTTTAGAATAATCTTGCGCAAAAAATAAAGGCGATCCTGACCAGACAATTCTTGTAGAAGCTTTAACCGCTGCGAGCACTTTCATCAAATCTGTGTACTCCAAGAAATATAAGATAACTCCTCTCGGTCTCTGTGAGGGACTAGTGTGAGATGAAGCCCGTCCCAATCTGTGGGCCCGCTGAATGTTGAGTTGGGTTCCCTCTGGCATGCGGAGTAGTTTAGGGAGAAATGACTTAAAGAACGTGGGCGGATCTGAACCTTCAACTCCTTCTTCCAGGCCATAGATACGCAGATTGTTCCGTCTATTGCGGTTTCCAAGATCTTCCACCTGTTTCTGGAGTATGGAGACATGGGAGTGTAATTGAGAGACAGTTGTGCATGTCTCTTTCAAAGAGGAAACAGTATTTTCGACTGAGGAGACTCTCGCGTCTAATTGAGACCAATTATCTGTTAGGGTTTGCAGTTTGATGTTAGTCTCTTCCATGAAAGGTCGAAGGGCCCTAATTTCTTCAAGTAATAGTTCCATCGAAACAGGCGAGGCGGACTTGGGTGGTGAAGGAGGGTCCTTTTAAGCCGTTTAGTGAGAGATTTTCCAGCGGTTCCAGAGGATGAATCCATATTTGCTTGAGAATACTGGTGTGAAGATGATAGAGAGTCTTCAAACTTAGAGAACTCAGTAAAAAATTTTGAGTTTTTTATGAAGATATGCCTTTTGGGTGGAGAGGATCGGACTCCTTTTGTTCCACCCATAAAACGCTGACCCCAGACTCCCACTCCTATTCAGCAGTATAGGAGGAGAAAAAACAACTCCAATGCGAGTTTACTCAGAAAAGCTAAGATGGCCACCAAATAGATCTCTCATAAATCCTCAGTCAGCCTTAGCGCCATCACACAGCTTCATACCTCGGTGCTCTGAGGAGAAAACATGCGCTGTAACCCAAACTGAGGTAAACTGGATGCGTCAGAACATAATCAATACCATTAGTAAATAATCACTCCGCAATTGCCACCATTCAGTATAGCGAAATAAGGAAGATTATTTTCTGTGAGGGCTCCTCAAAAAGACTTAAAATGGCCGCCAAACATAAAAAATCGCAAACTTCCTGTAACTCTTGACGTTTTCCTATAAACTTTTACCCCATTGAAGTGAAGAGGTGTCAAACATCTTCTAGGCGTTATGGAATGGTATAAAGTACTTAATGAGGGGTCCAGCCTGAAGTGCAGGAAAGCCGCGATCGCGGTAAAAAAATTCAAAATGGCGGCCGCGATAAAACGCGGCCGAAAATTAGCAGAAAGTGCAAAAAAGAGTTACTTGTTGGTGACATTCAAGTGCTGCGAGGGTCCCATGGTGCTCCTTCCATCTTCCGCCACTTGTAATTGCCCTCCGTTAGTCCCCGTTTAATCTGGAAGTGCGGTTCCTCAGAGACACACCGGGGAGCTTCACCCGTGTGCTGCCATCTCCGTTGGGCGCCAAGCCACGCCCCCAACATAGGAACTTCTAATTTATTGATAACAAATGTAACACCCTCTAGCATTATCCTTCGGTCTGTCTACAGACAGCTTTATCTCTGTTCCTAAGCTTATGTTATTAACACACAAATTACTACACAGGTCACAGGATACAGAACACACTTTTCCCTGACATGATTGGTTTCTTGGAACTGAGCAGCCTTTAAAATTTAAAAAGAAATAAAATAAGAGGTTTACGTATTTGCAACTTTGTAATGGAAACACAGAGAATAGGTAAAGTGCAAGAACAATAATGCGTCCGGTCTGGCTTAGCACATTGATCATTTATAGAAGAAAACAGCAGCACAGAGTTTCAATATGGTGTAGATGCTTAAAAACAGCTAGTTTTGCAAAAGTCAACTGATTATTCCTTGCTTACTCCAGCACGAGTTTCGATAAAATACAAAAATCAAAAAACAACTCATTTTGCTGAAATCAGCTGCAAAAATAAAACTAGAAATTGCCCTAAAAGCACAGAGGGTAAATAAAGTGCAAGTGCAATGAAGTGGTAGCCTAGTTTAGCACATTGTTCAATTACAGTGAAAGCAGCAAGTTAGTCCTAAATCATAGCAGCATAAGGTTTCGACAAAGTGCAGGTGTTATAAGACAACTAGTTTTACCGGTAATTGGCTACAAAAAGACGAGCTAAGATTGCTCTAGGCAGCATTACAGAAGGTTACATTTTGAACCACCTGCCGACTAAACATGTTGGCTGCAGTGGTGACAAACCTGATCAACAAGACATTCAAAACTGTGTTGTTGGGATTTTAAGAGGCAATAATGGCCTGCCGAAAGGTACAAACATCCAGTTTGTTCCATTCTCTTCGTAGGCTGGCTCTGTGTTTGTTCAGCAAAGTTGGGCAAAGGCATACAACGTGTTCAAGTGGTTCCTCGCTGATACCACAGCCCCTGCACGTTGTATTCTCGCTGAGCGACACCAACAGGCTAGATGTTTAAGAAACGGCCACTCCCCTAGCCTAGGGGCAATAAATCTTATCTTCCAGTAAACGGAATACATGCAGGGAAAATATGATTCTGTGGTGGCTGGCTGATACCCGGTAATGATTGACCAGGCGTGTCGGCGTTTGGAGAGTTGTGCCCTGTCCGAGTGAAATGACCAGAGCCGAATGTACTTTCTTATCCTCATTTTAAAATGCTACCTTAAGGCTCAGAAGGAGTTTCAGGGGTGACAATAATGACTGATGGTGAGGCAGCTCTTCTGACTCTCGCCGCTGTTTGTAGTGCGCCACTCACCTTGTTCTCGTGTCACCTGGAGCAGAGTTCTAACTTCTGTGCATGGCACTGCCGTCTTGGGTACACAGCTGTGCAGTCAGGCAAGCTAGGGCACGCTAGGGCAGACTAGGGAAAGCACTTACTTCCTTACTTACTTCGTACTGCCAGCTGCTCTGTCTGGGCCTCCGTTGTCGGCCTCCACAATGGCCCGCCGACAGCCCTCAGCCTGCAGTCCTCAGGCTCACTCCTTCTGCGTAGCTTCCATCCTCACTGCGCGATACGCAACACAGCTTGCCTCAGCTCACTTCAGGGTAATGCGCTGTCCGGTAAGCAGACATATCGATGTTTAAATATCGATATACCAGAATATCGATGTTTAAATATCGGTGTGGCATAATATCGACCTGCAAGAATATCGTCGACCAGAATATCGACATGCAGGTCAGAAATATCGTTTTACTTAATATCGAAGTTAGTAATATGTGTTAAAAGTATGTGATTTAAATATTTTGTATAAGTATAGCTTATTTTTGTAATGTATGTTTGAAATTTTTAGAAATAATTAATTTTATGATAAATAATTTTTGCTTATTTTAGTTCCGTAGCGGGTTGTGGGTTTATAGGGGAATAGGGTGGGAAGTAATTTAATTATAATATATTTATTAATAATTTTTAGAAGTTATTAAATTAAAAAAAATTAAATATTGCGTTTTAGTTCCGTAGCGGGTTGTGGGTTTATAAGGGAATAGGGTGGGAAGTAATTTAATTATAATTAATTATTTAATAATTTTTATTAATTAATATTTTTGTATTTAATAATTTATATTGTTAATTGTGTTAATTAATTTGTTATTAATTAGTTATTAATTGGATATTAATTATTAATTGGTAAATATGTTAATTGTGTCATTTTTCTAGGAGCGGGTTGTGGGTTTATAGGGGAGTAGGGTGGGAAGTAATTTAATTATAATTAATTAATTAATAATATTATTAATTAATATTTATCTATTTACTATTTTATTTTAAGTGTGTTAAATAATTTGTTATTAATTAGTTATTAATTGGATATTAATTATTAATAATTAATTGGTAAATATGTTAATTGTGTTATTTTTTCAGGAGCGGGTTGTGGGTTTATAGGGGAGTAGGGTGGGAAGTAATTTAATTATAAGTAATTAATTAATAATTTTATTAATCAATATTTATGTATTTACTATTTTATTTTGTTAATTGTGTTAAATAATGTAGTATTAATTAATTATTAATTGGTTATTAATTATTAATATCAATTGGTAAATATGTAAATTGTGTCATTTTTTTAGGAGCGGGTTGTGGATTTATAGGGGAGTAGTGTGGGAAGTAATTAAAACTTAATATATTTTTTTATATTTTTTATATAATATTTAGTTATTGAAATTTTATAGTCTTAATAGTGTGAATTAATTTATTACTAATTGTTTTTAATTTGATTGTTCATTGTTATTAGTTAATTAATTAATTGTTAAGCAATTATGTCAATTGTGTCATGTTTTACAATATTGGTGGTGTCATTTATAGGGGGATTTGGTGGGAGGTAAATTATTTTTTATTATTTAAGTATTAATTAATTAATGTTTATTATTTTGCTGGAGTGGGAATAGTAAATTATTCCACTCCGCTATCCAACACTTTCACTACTGTTGCAATTGTTGGAGTGCGAATAGTAATTTTATCCCCTCCGCTATCCAACACTTTCCCTACTGTTGTACTCGTTGGAGTGGGAATAGTAATTTTATCCCCTATGCTATCCAACACTTTCCCTACTGTTGCACTCCGTGGAGTGGGAATAGTAAATTATTACCCTCCGCTATCCAACACTTTCCCTACTGTTGCACTTGCTGGAGTGGGAATAGTAAATTATTCCCCTCCGCTAACCAACACTTTCCATACTGTTGCACTCCCTGGAGTGGGAATAGTAATTTTATCCCCTCCGCTATCCAACACTTTCCCTACTCTTGCACTCCCTGGAGTGGGAATAGTAATTTTATCCCCTCCGCTATCCAACACTTTCCCTACTGTTGCACTTGCTGGAGTGGGAATAGTATTTGTATCCCCTCCGCCATCCAACACTTTCCCTACTGTTGCACTCCGTGGAGTGGGAATAGTAAATTATTTCCCTCCGCTATCCAACACTTTCCCTACTGTTGCACTTGCTGGAGTGGGAATAGTAAATTATTCCCCTCCGCTATCCAACACTTTCCCTACTGTTGCACTCTCTGGAGTGGGAATAGTAAATTTATCCCCTCCGCTATCCAACACTTTCCCTACTCTTGCACTCCCTGGAGTGGGAATAGTAATTTTATCCCCTCCGCTATCCAACACTTTCCCTACTCTTGCACTCCCTGGAGTGGGAATAGTAATTTTATCCCCTCCGCTATCCAACACTTTCCCTACTGTTGCACTTGCTGGAGTGGGAATAGTATTTGTATCTCCTCCACCATCCAACACTTTCCCTACTGTTGCACTCCGTGGAGTGGGAATAGTAAATTATTTCCCTCCGCTATCCAACACTTTCCCTACTGTTGCACTTGCTGGAGTGGGAATAGTAAATTATTCCCCTCCGCTATCCAACACTTTCCCTACTGTTGCACTCTCTGGAGTGGGAATAGTAATTTTATCCCCTCCGCTATCCAACACTTTCCCTACTCTTGCACTCCCTGGAGTGGGAATAGTAATTTTATCCCCTCCGCTATCCAACACTTTCCCTACTGTTGCACTTACTGGAATGGGAATATTACATTATTCCCCTCCGCTATCCAACACTTTCCTATTGTTGCAATTGCTGGAGTGGGAATAGTAATTTTATCTCCTCCGCTATCCAACACTTTCCCTACTGTTGCACTTGCTGGAGTGGGAATAGTAATTTTATCCCCTCTGCTATCCAACACTTTCCCTACTGTTGCACTCCGTGGAGTGGGAATAGTAAATTTTTCCCCTCCGCTATCCAACACTTTCCCTACTGTTGCACTTGCTGGAGTGGGAATAGTAAATTATTCCCCTCTGCTATCCAACACTTTCCCTACTGTTGCACTCCCTGGAGTGAGAATAGTAAATTATTCCCCTCCGCTATCCAACACTTTCCCTACTGTTGCATTTGCTGGAGTGGGAATAGTAAATTATTCCCCTCCGCCATCCAACACTTTCCTACTGTTGCATTTGCTGGAGTGGGAATAGTAATTTTATCCTCCACGCTATCCAACATTTTCCCTACTGTTTTAGTTAATGTAGTGTAAAATGTTGTTTTAAAAAAAAATTATTTCAATATTTTAATTTATTATATATATATTTTATTTATATATTTATGTTACAGGTATATGTATATATATATATGTATTTATACTTTTTATTATGTTTCTAACATTTTATAATTTAATAAAATAATTATTTATCACTATTATTAAGTAAATATATATATAATAATTTTTATGTATGTATGTTTAATTGTTTTTTATATTACATTTATTATTCATAATTTGTAAAAAAAAAAAATAATTCTAACTATGGGGCCTACTACGATGGCGGGCAGACTGCCACCTTGTGCGTGGCAATGAAGGGGGGTACCATACCCTAAGTGCAGCCACCCAACACCGCTTACCCCTTACGACTGCTTCTACCACTTTCTGCCATGGGGTCTGAGCCTCAGTCTTCCCCCGGTCTTCTCAGGCAGCAGCAACACAGGTCACCGCAGCTCCGCCTCCTTGCACGCGTCACAAGTCACTCCCAAAACCATCCATTATCAAATGTGTTGTTTTTCTTGAAATATTTGCAAATGGAATGTCGCATTAATAGTGAGTGATGAAGCAAATATAGATATGTACTGAGAATTAGCCTGTGTTGATGAAAATCCCAACAATGCTAATGATTACTCAGGAGGGAGAAGTTAAAGAAATAATTTTTGTGGAATGATGGAAGAAATAAAGTACCATCACCATAAACTGGAATGAGTCTATCATGAGTTTGATGGGGGGGGAGAGCGAGCTCTGCAGATTTATGCCATGTCTCCCATCCAGCCAAACTCTAAACGTTTGCGTAAAACATTTATTGCAAGCTGCCTTATTGAAGTCTATGCAAATGTACAGTTTTCATAGGTTTACAAATGGAATGGAATGTGGCAGTAATGGTGAAAATAAGGATATGCATTGGTGAATGATTATGGACATCTCAACGTGTACTAATGATTGCCAGATTATGGTGCAAATCTCAACATGGACTAGGATTAATAAGTGGCAATGAAAATGTAACCCCACAGCTTAATCTTCTACATAATTAACTAATTCTGATTTGTTACTCAAGGTGTCTGAGTGCAAATCTGACAACACCTTTTAACTGAAATGTATTTATTCTGACTATAATAGTCCATATACATATTAAAACCTATTTAGCACCAAAAACATTTGCATATATTTATATGTAAACAGCTGCACAGTTTTTGTCCTTTCTTTATAACAGCTCTTAAAAACAGTGCAACTGCCATTGAAATACAGGGTGTTCTTAGTACATATAAGTATTCATAAACCATGTTAAGTCCCTCTTGTTTTTTTCCGATCAAATAATTTGGACATAAAATACAGCTATGTATCGGGACATTTGGAAGTGTCTGCCTACATCCACAAAAGAACTGTGGGGAGACCCTAGTATATCTTTTGCCTAGCTGTAGAAATCCCAACCTAAAAAGCAACTTAAAAACTATCTCCTTAACACTGGGATCATAGGGATTGCTGGTTAATAATGCCAAATCCTTGCCTACAATCACATTCCTTTAAAAGTCAAGTGATCTTTTTTGTGCATATAATCCAGTTCAACCTGGTGTGCTAATACATGTCTATTCTCCTTCCCTTGCCTTTTTATCATGCTTATTGTCATCCCCTGAATTCTCTTTCAACAATTGTCTAGCACAAGCTATATTTCCAGAATAGTCCAGATAACCTCTGTTTCTCAGTTTCTGCAAATTCCTTACGCACCTCCTTTAAACTTTCTCCTGATATTGTTTAAGGATTTATGCTCGATATACCAGTAAAAATGTAATTATCTGAATATTTCTAATTCACTTTTTCAGCCTCAATTAGAATAGTATTTGGTATATACACATCTTTGCTAATTGTTTTACCTTCAAACCACTTGAAATTTAAATAAAGTCCATTACCATTACAAGGTCAAGCCAGACCAGAAGCTGCAATGAACACTACTCTATTTTGATAAACTCTCAAAAGGGGCCCTCCAGATAACCCTCATACTTTACTATAAAATTGCAAAGGCCCAGCATAGTATCAATTGCATTCTTAACTATAGTCGCATGGTCCTTTAAAGACAAATTTTCTCTCAAGGTGACACCCAGGTGATTATATACCTGAACATTATGAAACTTGATTGTAGGGTTCTGAGACATGCATTGTCATTTGGGCTGAGACTGGTTATTTGGTATTCCACAGTGAAATTAGTTGGTCATATACTTTGAGTATTCAAAGGAGATGGAAAAGAGGTACACCATCTTAGAGAAGGAGATCCCGGCCTGAATGTGTGGATGGAAAAATACAATTATGGGTGTCAAATAATGTTCACCTTTAGGACTGATCACCGTCCTTTTGTAACATTTTGAGCTAAGAGAAAATCAAGAAACACACAGCTTGGTTAGCCAGGCCAGCCACTATGTTGTTAGAATTTACGTTTAAGGGTGGGCCTATATCAGCTGGTAGGAATATAAAGGTAAGCTTCTTGTCCAATTTACCCATTAGAGATGAAAGCGAGTAATTTGTGGATGAAGAGGATGCTCAAAAGTATAGAATTGCTAGAATTGATGACTCTATAGTGTGTGCTGTTAGGGGTCAGTAGTGCTTTTAGTTCGAGACATATACAGTTATGAAAGAGGTCATATTTGTTTTAGAAGGATGGCTTACAGAAAATTAATGTACATTGCTTCTGGAAGGTTGCTAATGAACTATTCCTCGAGGAGGGTTTGTTGGTGAAGTGTGACAAGTTAGTGACCCCACGCTCTTTTAGACAAAGGAAACCAGAGATAGCAAATTGCAGTCATCTCAGTATAAATGTAACTAAAAGAAGGATTAGAAACAATTTTGGTGGCCTGTTTTGGACAGGGACCTGGAGATTTGGTACGGGGTGTTCATTGCAATCTGTGATAAGCATCTGACCACTTCCCTGAGGTCAGACTGGTCCCATATCCAAAGTGGGCTTGGAAAAAGATTTGAATTGACTTTATTGCTACAATTTGCATTCTTGCTAGGCATATGCTTTATGTAATAGCTTTCAAGATGGATGGAAGTTAATTGTGCAGTGGGACCAACAAGGAATTTTGTCATAAGTTATGTTTCAGAAGGTGTTCGCCAAAGTGGGGATACTAGAGAAGTTGATTGCTGATAATGGAGTACAGTTTACTTCATGAGCCATGTAGGAGTTTATTACAACCATTCTGTACTATCCTCAGGCCAGTGATAAAGATAAAGGGTTTCATGTGTTTCTGGTGGAATCCATTCAAAATGTGTAGAGGTTAAAGTTAGATTGGGCTATCATAGAAATTGTTTTGTCCTACAGGACATCACCACAGTTAATTGGGAAGTCTCCCTTTGAGTTGATGTGAGGACATTGTGTGGTATCAGACCTCTACCCTTATGGATTACAATGGTTAAAGAAAATGAAAAAGTAAAAAGCTAAAGTGTCAATGATTTTGGTGCAGCTCTCATCAACAGGACCTCTTAAAAAGCTCTGTCCAATCATGCACAAGGTATATATGGGGGATTAAGTTGTTGGAATGGGTGAATACGATGGCAATGAATACCATAAGTGCAGGCCCGACAATGGCAATATCAATACAGGCAAAATCATAAGCAATAAACTGTGCCCACAGGACCATGCCAATACACGGCAATATAATATAAATGTATGTCACAATCTGTACCCACACATTGGCGCAGACACCGGCAATAACGGAACCAATGTATTTAATAATCCATGCACAAATGACGGTACTGTTGTCAATAAAAACAATATCAATGTACGTTGTGACTTACGGAAACTTAACTGTCAATACCAGTAAAAACAATGTCAATGTATGCTATAACAACTGTATGCACAATGTTATGGATGTTGATAGAATTGATACCAGTAACTTTCATATTCGTTTTAGGAGTTCCAATTGCTGTCGAATTCACCAATGGTGAGCTCTCCATCAACCTAGAGTCAGAGATATGTGGTTAGACCCACACCCATGCCTATTGAATACCAGGTACCAGGTGGGGTCTCTTTTAATCTAAAGATAAATGCATACCAAGGAAATCCCTGATCGATCCCACAGATAGTTGCACTACAAACCGGTCTGAGGACATTGGCCCCAATAAAACATGTTTAGCCAAGGGCTTGTATTCACCAAAATACCACAAAGCTAGATGCCATATGTGGATAAAATTAATCAACCAATCAGGACATGACATGGACACCACACATAGTAATCATGCACTCCTCATGTCAGACATCTAGACACACACACTGGCCTGCACTAGCTCTTTCCAAGGTTGAGAGCCATCTGCGTCTTTATCAGTTGCCCGTGCTTGTTGATTTACAACTGGGATTTTTTTGGGAATGTAGAAAATTGTTTTATTGTACCTCATGAACTGTATAGAACAGTGACCAAAACTTTGTACACCGATAGACTTTGAGCAGACGTGCTCTGTTGAGGCTCTCCCAGCTACAGCGCTTAATTAAACCAACTTGTTTTGCTAAATGCCTCTTGTCTTTTCATTTATTTATGGTAAACTCACATCCAAGCAACAAAGTTCACATTAAAGATTCTTTAGGTGTGAGAAATGTGTTGAATTCCAGGAATGTGTGTAACTGCAGGGAGTGAGAGGTGATGCTGTGCGAGTCTTTGAGAATCCTTGCTAGAATGTTTCCACACTGGCCAAATTCAACAGGGTGGAAAATAATGTGGGTGCTTTTGTGTGTATTGATGAAAGGAAGTGTCAGAGTGACATTGGCATGCCTAGTGTTCCTCCACAGCAAAGCAGTCAGAGTACTGATGTTCATAAGTCCAGTGATTCAGATTTTCTTAATTGAAGTTGTTTTCTGGGGTGAAGCACTGAGTCAGGAGAACATCCACTAAAACTTAAACGTTGAGTGTTGTTTTGGGTTGCATGAGGGGAAGATATGTGGGGGCATTGGTTATATTCTGGAAAGAGATTGGCTGTTCTGTTTCCAATTGTGGAATTGTTTGGATTTGTACGTCCAGGCTGTCTGTCAGTTATGCCTGGTCCCCTTTCACTTTGTCACTTGTTACTTTTGGAAACAAACTGTTCCAGTGAGCTTCTGCAGAGTGTCGTCCTTCCACAAACCTCACATTGAACTTCTGTGCCATCAATGTCTGCTTCATTTTGTCCTAGACTAGTTCATTATCTGACTTAGTGATGCGTACTACCATTTAATTTTCCTTACAGTAAACACTCACTCAGCTCATTCTGTTGCCTTTGCATCCCTATTGCTGTTCTAGCCAAACTTATGAATTATTTTGCATATCATAGACAAATTACTTGTATTCTATTTACCTTGATTAGATATGCTGTACCACTTCTCAGCAGTTGTGGCAGGTCACTTGAAAAGAGAGGGTGATAGTACACATCCCTGAAGCAGGCCATTTTTTTGCTCACCTTCTTCTATTCCCTTCACATACAAAAATCTGGTCCAAAGTATCAGCATGGAGGGTGTGGGTGTATGCTCCTTTTAGCAAATATCAAAAAAGAGGGCGCTCTGTAGGTTTGATCACATGGTTGTTTATTCACAAATTGATGAAGGGCCCAGAGTTGTCAGGATCAATAAGGAATGTGGAGTGTGCATTTTTAGTTCAAAGTGTGCGCTTTATAATTCTTCCTTGTGTTTACAAATTGTATGGAGGTGCAACTCTTAGGCTACTGATGTTTTTCTCTCTCTCATTCTCTTCAGGTCTTCATTTGATGGACAAGACCTTGGGTCTCCTGACCTTAAAAAAAGGAGAAGGCTGAGGTAAGTGGCACTTTATTAGGACACAATTTCCTCTCTTTTCCTATCTTTTCTCTTCCTTATGCTGATTATTTTCTTAGCGCAACAACCCACTTTCTGCTATGTTGCTTTAAACTAAACTATTTTGGGGTCGATTCCGATTCGGGCCGGAAAAAGCACCGACCGACTTGGATCCGGAAATAATACCGACCAACACGTACCCGTGGCGCACGACACGCCAAGTACGATGCAAGGCGCGAAAAATCCGACCGACACGTACCGAAACCAAGTCGACACGGAAAACAGCAATCCGGCCGGAAAAACACGCAAATCCAACCGACCGACACGCACCCGGAACAAATCCGACCGAAACGTACATGCGAACTCCAAACCGCAAAGTACGATGCAAGGCGCGAAACCACGAGCGAGTCGGACGGAGGACAAGCCGTACGACCGACACGCATACAAAACCGAGCCGAAGCAACACAATACACCGCGACCGACGCGTACGCAGCATAGAAAACTGCACAAACACAGCGTGAACGAAACGGAGAACACCGTACGAGACCAATGCAGGGTCCGACTCGGTCACAAGAACGTTTCCAACATACACAAACAGCACAAAGGAAAAATCACCCAAAAAAGGCCAAACAAGCAATTACCAAGCCAATAAATACTGGGGGGTGGGGACAGAGAACAAAGACACACCCACAACTCCACCTATATAAAGGACACAAATCACAACCATGAGCCTTTGCAAATGCCATTCCACTGCCAGCACCCAAGAGAAAGCAACCACACACCCACAGCTCATCCCTCACACAAGCCACACACCATCAGCACACCAACAAATACCTACCTCACATACACCCAGCAAAACACACACTCACACACCCTCACCTGCACACCAACACACACATCACCCACCATCACCACCCATCACCATGCCCCCAAGAAGAATCCCAAGTTCCTAGATAGTGAATTGGAAGTCATGGTAGACGAGATCCTCAGGGTGGAGCCACAGCTGTTTGGCACACTGGTCCAACAGACCCCATGTCGCAGAAAACCAAGATGTGGGAGAGGATCATCAACAGGGTGAACGCCCAATCACCATGTCGGCGCACAAAGACCGACATCCAGAACAGGTGGTATGACGTGCGCAGGAGGGTACGGGACATGCTGAAGAAAGACTACATCAACAGCCAATACACCGGCAGTGGCCCTCCTGCCAAGCCAATATACCTCAGGCCCTGGGAGGAGAAGGTGCGGGCCATCCTTCCGCCAGTGAGCGTATATGGACTAGAGGACATCCCAGAGCCTGGTGAGTACACAACAAATGTACACAATATACTGCCACAAAACACACACATCACTGTCAAAGGGAGAGTCAAACCATGCACTCATAGCAATTACACAGCAACCAGAACAGAATCATCCCAAAATGTGTATGTCAGTCAGATAAACACAACACTTGCCATCAAAAAAGTCACATCCAACTGTGCCAACACATGTACAAACACAACTCCAACTACAGCTAGGCAGTGGCACAAATAGAACTAACAAACACATCCACACATGTAGCCACCACAACAACACCAACACACAGTGAAGACCACTCAAAGGAAGGAATTCTGTGTATGCTGGCCAAGTCAGTGTAGCCAATAGCATCATGGGAGTCGCAGTCACACATATTGCCCCCCCAACTGTCCCATCAACACCACCATGAACCATGCGCACATCACAGGGAGTGGAGAAGGACTCACAAGATGGCTGACACTGGCAACTGCTGTGGGGAGCACAAGGCCCTGCTGGCAACTGTGCACCAACAAACAGCAGGACACCACTGACTGACATCCTGAGAGACAACTTCCACTCCCTGCAATGCAAGCACGTTCCATGGTGGGATAACTGGCTGGCTGGCTGGGTGGGAAGGAGGACTTGCAGCACTAACCATAGTCACAAGCACCTCCCCTCACACACACCCCAACACAAACTCCACAGTACCCACCTGGTAGAATGCAATGCCCCCATCCTAACACAAGATCCCACAAAGAACCACCACCCTGGGTTATGTTGTGTGAAGCACAGGGACACTCTTGGGACTCTTAGCCAAACAACTGCCAGGACAACACTCCCAGCCATCCTGTCAGCACAGCCAGCCCACCCCACAGGGAAGCAGAATCAAAAGGAAGGAAGCATGGGCATGCTGGGAAGGGGGTGGAGGCAATAGCATGATGGGAGTCGTAGTCACTGATATTGGTCACCCCCACAACTGTCCCATCAACACCACCCTGAACCATGCTCACATCACAGGAAGTGGAGAAGGACTCACAAGATGGCTGACACTGGCTACTGCTGTGGGGAGCACAAGGCCCTGCTGGCAACTGTGCACCAACAAACAGCAGGACACCACTGACTGACATCCTGAGAGACAACTTCCACTCCCTGCAATGCAAGCACGTTCCATGGTGGGATAACTGGCTGGCTGGCTGGCTGGGTGGGAAGGAGGACTTGCAGCACTAACCATAGTCACAAGCACCTCCCCTCACACACACCCCAACACAAACTCCACAGTACCCACCTGGTAGAATGCAATGCCCCCATCCTAACACAAGATCCCACAAAGAACCACCACCCTGGGTTATGTTGTGTGAAGCACAGGGACACTCTTGGGACTCTTAGCCAAACAACTGCCAGGACAACACTCCCAGCCATCCTGTCAGCACAGCCAGCCCACCCCACAGGGAAGCAGAATCAAAAGGAAGGAAGCATGGGCATGCTGGGAAGGGGGTGGAGGCAATAGCATGATGGGAGTCGTAGTCACTGATATTGGTCACCCCCACAACTGTCCCATCAACACCACCCTGAACCATGCTCACATCACAGGAAGTGGAGAAGGACTCACAAGATGGCTGACACTGGCTACTGCTGTGGGGAGCACAAGGCCCTGCTGGCAACTGTGCACCAACAAACAGCAGGACACCACTGACTGACATCCTGAGAGACAACTTACACTCCCTGCAATGCAAGCACGTTCCATGGTGGGATATCTGGCTAGCTGGGTGGGAAGGGGGACTTGCAGCACTGACCATAGTCACAAGCACCTCCCCTCACACACCCCCAACACAAACTCCACAGAACCCACCTGGTAGAATGCAATGCCCCCATCCTAACACAAGATCCCACAAAGAACCACCACCCTGGGTTATGTTGTGTGAAGCACAGGGACACTCTTGGGACTCTTAGCCAAACAACTGCCAGGACAACACTCCCAGCCATCCTGTCAGCACAGCCAGCCCACCCCACAGGGAAGCAGAATCAAAGGAAGGAAGCATGGGCATGCTGGGAAGGGGGTGGAGGCAATAGCATGATGGGAGTCGTAGTCACTGATATTGGTCACCCCCACAACTGTCCCATCAACACCACCCTGAACCATGCTCACATCACAGGAAGTGGAGAAGGACTCACAAGATGGCTGACACTGGCTACTGCTGTGGGGAGCACAAGGCCCTGCTGGCAACTGTGCACCAACAAACAGCAGGACACCACTGACTGACATCCTGAGAGACAACTTACACTCCCTGCAATGCAAGCACGTTCCATGGTGGGATATCTGGCTAGCTGGGTGGGAAGGGGGACTTGCAGCACTGACCATAGTCACAAGCACCTCCCCTCACACACCCCCAACACAAACTCCACAGAACCCACCTGGTAGAATGCAATGCCCCCATCCTAACACAAGATCCCACAAAGAACCACCACCCTGGGTTATGTTGTGTGAAGCACAGGGACACTCTTGGGACTCTTAGCCAAACAACTGCCAGGACAACACTCCCAGCCATCCTGTCAGCACAGCCAGCCCACCCCACAGGGAAGCAGAATCAAAGGAAGGAAGCATGGGCATGCTGGGAAGGGGGTGGAGGCAATAGCATGATGGGAGTCGTAGTCACTGATATTGGTCACCCCCACAACTGTCCCATCAACACCACCCTGAACCATGCTCACATCACAGGAAGTGGAGAAGGACTCACAAGATGGCTGACACTGGCTACTGCTGTGGGGAGCACAAGGTCCTGCTGGCAACTGTGCACCAACAAACAGCAGGACACCACTGACTGACATCCTGAGAGACAACTTCCACTCCCTGCAATGCAAGCACGTTCCATGGTGGGATATCTGGCTGGCTGGGTGGGAAGGGGAACTTGCAGCACTGACCATAGTCACAAGCACCTCCCCTCACACACCCCCCAACACAAACTCCACAGAACCCACCTGGTAGACTGCAATGCCCCCCATCCTAACACAAGATCCCACAAAGAACCACCACCCTGGGTTATGTTGTGTGAAGCACAGGGACACTCTTGGGACCTCTAGCCAAACAACTGCCAGTACAACACTCCCAGCCATCCTGTCAGCACAGCCAGCCCACCCCACAGGGAAGCAGAGTCAAAAGGAAGGAAGCATGGGCATGCTGGGAAGGGGGAGGAGGCAATAGCATGATGGGAGTCGTAGTCACAGCTCTACATCCCCCACCACATGGCCCAGCAAGCTCACACTCACGCATGCACATCCCACAGAGAGTGGAAAGGCCCATCAAAGATGTCTGACACTGTTGCTGTGTCGTGGGGAGCACAAGGGCATGCTGGGTACTGCACACCAACCAACAGCAGGACACCACTGCCAGCCATCTTGCCATTGCTCTCACATCCACACACACTGAACTCCACACAAAAGCAAGTAAGTATGGGAATGCTGGGAAGTGGGGTGGAGGCAATGGCATGATGGGAGTCGTAGTCACAGACATAGCTCACCCCCACAACTGTCCCATCAACACCACCCTGAACCATGCTCACATCACAGGAAGTGGAGAAGGACTCACAAGATGGCTGACACTGGCTACTGCTGTGGGGAGCACAAGGCCCTGCTGGCAAATGTGCACCAACAAACAGCAGGACACCACTGACTGACATCCTGAGAGACAACTTACACTCCCTGCAACGCAAGCGCGTTCCATGGTGGGATAACTCACTGGCTGGGTGGGTGGGAAGGAGGGCCGGCTGTCAACCAAACACAACCAATGCAGACCATGTTCACACCCCAGAAAATACATAGAAATGCCCAAATAATGCAGGACAATGTGCCACACCAATATCAACCCCTGACTGTGACGACTTAGGACAATGCAATGTACAGGCCCGCACCCAGAGGCACAGTCACAACTGTCATGTGTGTCAACCATTGATGCCTGCAGAAACATAACATACATTGTTTGTGTCTCCCAAAAACAGGTGATGATGGGGACACAGCAGCAGACGCTGAGGAGTCCCAGTCCCAGGCTCAAGAGGATGCCGAGCTCACTGGCGTCGTACAGCCTCTGTCCTCCTCGGACGATGAAGAACAACCTGGCACATCCGGTGCAAGTCAACATGCAGCACCAGCAGGACCACCAGCTGCAGCACCAGCAGGACCACCAGCTGCACCCCCTGCACCCACCCCTCCAACGACTGTCACCACGAATACCATCCCTGCCGACATGGACAGAACAAGGAGCAACACCAGCACAGTGACCCTGGACCAACCTGGGGCCATGGACACCACCACCACCACCAACCCCCAAGGTGGACCAGGGTTATCTGTGCGTGCCACTGCACACACTGCACATGTCAGCAGGGGTGGTGGGAGGGGTGGGAGACAGAGGTCACTGCTTGCAGACGTTGCTGGTGTGCATGATGACCCACAACTGGTACGCATAGCTGATGCGTACCAGTCCAGCACCGGAGACCTCAGCCAGGTAGTGGGGCTCCTCAGAGACATTAAACAGCAGCAGGCTGCCCATCATGCCCGCTTGGACTCCCACATGTCCCACGTGGAGTCACACATGTCCCGTGTGGACTCACACATGTCCCGCGTGGAGTCCAAGTGGGATGCACTGCATGAGATGACGGCGGTGCACAGGGACATTTTACAATGCCTCCGCCAGATGAACAGCAACCAGTCCACACCTCCCTGTGTGCCAACAACATCTGGTGCCGAACAAACTGCAACTGCCACAGGGAGGAGGAGGACTCTGGCGGAGAGTCCCCTGCACCGCAGCAGCCTGTACTTGAGGGCCCCCCAAGAAGAGGGGTCGTCCGAGGAGGGAAAAGTGAGAGGCCGATGGCCAAGCGCAACTCCCAGGAAGCCTGAACCTGTTCTGGATGTTCGCCTTTGTGCACAGACTGTTCACCCTGTTGACGGCAACACTACTCCCACACATTGCATGGGGAGTACAAGTTGGACCAATGTGTCAGACAACTGTGGCCCCGATACTGGGGATCCTGTCTACCAGGACTTTCAATTCACCTAGGAACTTGGGATTGCAAGATTTATGTACAGCACTACCCATCCTATGCACTATTAACACAAATGTATCACAATAAACACACTAATACACCATACTTGCCTCTGTCGTGATTCCAACGTGGGTGCTGTTATGGGGATGATGAACTGCAAAATTACACTGTGTATGCGAACTGCAACAGCAAGGACAACACAGGCATGTGAGTACAGGCAACGTGACACACATGAGGGAGACACACCACCAGGGCTACACAACACATACACACCTAGGCCATCTGACTCATTGCCTACACTGATGTTGCCAGGGAAGACGGTGCAATGCACAGACACCACACCCATTCCCAGTTGTAGTCAAGTAGCCCACAGGTGCAGTAAGCAAATGGCAGTCAAATGTGTGACCACAGACAACGCACATCACAAAGTGAAGCACAGGTTTATTACACAGTTGCAACATGCCGTAACCACTACAGATGCAAGGTAATCCCACCTGGCAGCGGGCACACAGTCAACAACTGTAGACGGAAGGAAGTCCATGGGTGTGGCGCACATCACCTGTAGGGACACAACAGCTACCAGCCTGGATGTGCAATCACGTCGTCGGTGGACACAGTTGACCAAACGAATCTGAAAGTACCCTGTGAAGGACAGAAATGACACACAGTCAAAAGCAATGGAGTACAGGACAGAACAGCAAAACTCATGCACAATACATGTTACAAGATACCCACCCAGAACCAAGTTAGCATGTCAACACTGTTGGGGAGTACAGCCCACCTGTCACCACACATCGCAACACACATCCAGTCAAGTAGCCCATGGACACACTCCAACAGCACCAGAGCACCACCCACACATCATGCCAACTCACATCATTGACATGACACCTCAGGATACTCACATTCAGCTAAAGAAGTTGGTGATGAGCTGTGTGCGGACATCACCCTCACCATCATCATCATCATCGTCACTGGCATCGTGGTCCAGGCCAGGATCCTCCACAGGTGGCGGATGTTGGTCATTGTCATCCTGGATGAGAGGCAACTCCTTCCGCACTGCCAGGTTGTGGAGCATGCAGCAGACGATGATAATCTTGCACACTTTCGCAGGGGCATATGGGAGGGACCCTCCGGTCTTGTCCAGGCAGCGGAAGCGGCTCTTCAGGAGACCAAAGGTCCGCTCAATCACTCTCCTGGTCCGACCATGTGCCTCATTGTAGCGCATCTGGGCTGGTGTCACAGGGTTCCTGAGGGTGTCAGCAACCACGGCATGTTGGGGTATCCCGAGTCACCTACGGACAGACAAGTGCACATTAGCTGACTTGGAAAAGTGGGCGGAATACTACAGATCAGATCACACACAATGGCACAAAGTCAGTACACACCGACAAGCCAGGCACGCTGGTTCTGCATCTGTGCCATCATCCTGGGGATGCGACTACTCCTCATCACAAAGGCATCGTGTGCTGAACCAGGGAAACGGGCACACACGTGTGTGATGAGTCATGTCTGCAAGACACACCACCAGTGCATTGACCGAGTGGTAGTGCTTGCGGTTCCTGTAGGCCTGCTCCTGGGCCTGTGGTGGTACCAAAGCCACATGTGTCCCATCAATGGAGCCAATTACATGCGGCATCCTCCCCAGGGCATAAAAGTCACTCTTCACGTCAGTGAGTCGTCGCAGTCTAGGGAAATAGATGTACCGGTTCAGGAAGAGCAACATTGCCGCCAAAACATTGCGGAGCACACGGCTGAACATGGTCTGTGACATCCCACCAGCAGTCGCCACAGTATGTTGGAAGGTACCAGTGGCAAAGAAGTGTAGGGCTGCCATCACCTTCACCTTGGGGGTCAGCGCTGTAGGATACGGCCGGCCAGGCTGCAAATGTGGGGACAACTGCACTGCCAAATCCTCAATCAGCTGCCTGGTGAAGCGGTACCGTCGGATGCTGTCCCGTTCCACCATCGTTGCCAGGTCTGGGAATGGTCGATGGACAGCAGGAGCCCTGCAGTGCAGAGGAGAAGTAAGCAAGATTGTCAGTCACCCCACATATGCGGCATTGAACACACTCAAGATCCCAACATACATCATTATGAGGCACAACTACATGAAGTGTGCAGTACCGTAAGGACATGTATGGTACATACATGGCCAACATCTGTCAACACGGTCCAACAGGTGGCATCAATTAGTCCCAGGTTGGCCTATTGGATATCATGAGGCCGTGTCACAGTTCCCATCTCCTGCTGCCGTGTCACAATAACCCCCACAGTGACATGTGAGGACAGATGTGCCCCAGGCACCACAGCTCAACGACAGGTACATTCCCAGGGACCCTGTAATGCCACATGGACACTGGCATTACATGGAGTATCATGTATACACCACAGCAAAACAACCATGACCCCCACAGGTAGTGGCCCCACTTGCCACGGCAGGACAGACATGGACGTCTGTGACACACACGCACAACATCAGAGTCCATGCACACACAACGTGGATGTGGAGACTGTCTCCCATTGTGCACATGAAATCAGAGACATTGTAAACACTACATGCACAAAGACTGTGGAGGACCATCACTATTGTGCCACTGGGACACCCTGGCTCAAACATACCGTCCCACATGGGACTCACGGGGTATGTGACATGACATACACATACACCACTGTGAAATGTGACCATGGCACATGCACAGATATGAACAGTTGCACATCACAGTGGTCATGTACACGTAACACCCAGGATCCTGTCCCCATGAACACGTGCACAGCCTGGGGGTGGCTGCCCACAGGTGACACCCACAGGACAACATGTACACCAACATACACACAATAGGAAATGCAGCCTTACATGCCTTATGATAAAGTTTGGACAGGCTGTCGTGATGTAGGTGTGCCCCTCACTCCCTGGGAGCTATCTGTGGCTGGCATATGTCCATCTGAGACAGGCATGCTGACATATGCCAGTCACATGTACAGTGATGCGTTGTACTGCAATGGACCGATCGGTGCCTCCGGCCGGCCCATTGCATTCAATGTGTGCGGGTACGCGTTGTACCCCTGTGCGCGTTGTACTGCAATGGACCGATCGGTGCCTCCGGCCGGCCCATTGCATTCAATGTGTGCGGGTACGCGTTGTACCCCTGTGCGCGTTGAACTGCAATGGACCGATCGGTGCCTCCGGCCGGCCCATTGCATTCAATGTGTGCGGGTACGCGTTGTACCCCTGTGCGCGTTGAACTGCAATGGACCGATCGGTGCCTCCGGCCGGCCCATTGCATTCAATGTGTGCGGGTACGCGTTGTACCCCTGTGCGCGTTGTACCGCAATGGACCGATCGGTGCCTCCGGCCGGCCCATTGCATTCAATGTGTGCGGGTACGCGTTGTACCCCTGTGCGCGTTGTACCGCAATGGACCGATCGGTGCGCACCCATTGACAATGGGCTTGCCTGGCAACGGACGCGTTTCGAATTTCGAACGAGTCGGTTGCTGTAAATTCAGTTGGTCACCCACAACAATGTTGCAAAATCATGTATGTCATGAAGTTGAAGATTTGAAGGATGCTGTGGGCGTGTTTTGGTGCTGCTATTCCATGGATTGGCCAGATTTAGAAGATGCAAACGACTTGGACCTATCACTTTGGACACAAGGGACAGTATCTGCCTCTCCAGCACATATATATTGCTGGCTGTTCCCCTGAGAGCTCACTTGCCTGCACTACATGCTCCAGGATGACATCTGCCACTGCACTGCTGCTGTCTCTGCCCCTCTGGACCCTGCAATGGCACGTACTGTGGAGAGAGCCCCAGCCTTCAGCCTTGAAGAGAACCAGGCCCTGCTGGACAGCCTACTTCCACAGTACAGCAAGCTGTATGGGACACCAGGGGAGCAGGTGAGTGTTCTGTGCACTGCCTTTCTGAATGTGCATTTTGTGTGACTAGCAAGGCTGAGAGTCTGCACGCCACTGGCTAGCAGGCTCACTGAGTAGTTGTCACCCCCATAGTGTGTAGTGACATGCACTGGACAGGTATGGTGCAGTGACAGTGCATTTGAACATGGTTTTACTTCCCATGCAATGATACCATGTAGTGACGTCTGGCAAACTGTCCATGGTCAGCTTTGCACTGCCTGTGTACATCATGTGCCCCTGTGATTGAGACATGTATATACAACTGTGTCATGCACGGATATGTTGCATGTGTGGTAATGGCCTTTTCACTTTGTCATCCTGACAGGTTAATGCCCATCGGAAGCAGGAAATCTGGAAGGACATCGTCCGGGCTGTCCGGTCCGTGGGGGTCTACAAGCGCCGGATCCGCAACTGCCAGAAGAGGTGGCAGGACCTTCGGGGCTGGACCCGGAGGATTGCAAGGGTCCAGCTGAAGCTGTCGCCTCCTCGCAGGAGGGGCGGAACACGGACCCTGACCCCCACATGCTCCAGATCCTGGCGGTGGTGTTTCCAGACCTGGATGGGCAGCTGAAGGCCAGACAGCAGCAAGGAGGGGGTGAGTCAAAGACTGCACTGTGAACTCTGTATTACATGCTTTGTGCCCTCCTCTGGCCTGGTTCAACTGCCACAGTGCAGCAGTCATGTTGTCCAGGAGCCATGTCCCTCTATTGTGCACTGCCCACTGCTCATCTGATACCCAGGTGTGGCCCTTACATTCAGGGAATTGTGTCACTTGGGACTGTGTCCTTGCAGTTTGCTTCACTAAAGGTGGGGGACAGCATCTGTTTCCCTAACTCTGTTGTGGGCATCATGGGTGGGTCCATTGTTCACACAACGCCTGGGTTTGGACATGTGATCTGCGTGTTGCTTTGATATGCGGTCCACTTGCTGAGCTGAGCCACCACATGTGCCTGGGGTATGTGGCACACGCCCATGCAGCGGGTGGGAACAATGTTTGGGCCCCAGGAGTGTGCAGATTACGTGTGTCACACATACATAGCCAGCTATCCACTGTCCAGGGCACATCCCTCATTCATGTGGAGCAGGACAGTCATGCCTACTCCAGGCCATGCAATGCACTCTGTACTCCCACTCCCGTGTATCAGCTGACACATTGTGCACAGTGATTTGACCCCTCAGGTTTCTGCCTCTGTGTCAGTGTGCTGTGGATTAGTTGCCAGGACTGCTGGGGTGTTTCTTGGTAGGGGCTCAGCATGCCCCTGGAGATGTGACCATAGGAGACGATACTTGTGTGTCACATAGGTGTTTGATCAGCTGCCCGTGCAGACTGGGGTATGCGAATGTGAAGTTCAGGCAGCTGTTCCCCATTCACAGCAAATTGTGAGGGGCTCAGGTTCAGAGGGTAGTGTCACAGGTCTCCCATATGTCCAATAGGTGTGACCTGGACAGATGAGGGTTAAGATGATGTGTTGTGTGGGGGATGTACATGTGCACTTGCGCAGCTCCAGGACTTGCATTCCCCATGACCTACTATTGTGACACAGTGCATAGTGTTGTTGTCTGGCTGCCAAGTCATACATCAATGAGACAGTGATGTATGACTTAGCAGTCATGCCTCTGCCATGGCATGTGTCAACTTATTGGTGGTCCTGCAGGGGAGTGACATGTGCTACATGCACACCATAGTGGCGCTGGCTATCAGGACATGGGTGCATCATGGTGTCTGTCGCTGGTAAGCATCACATGCATTTCCTATTTGACTCTGGGCATCCCTTTCATCCGGAAACCTGTACTGACTCAGTGGCAAGAGCTGTGATGTGTGCATGTCCACATGCCACACCGTGTCCTCTGCACTGTCCAACTACTGTGTACTTGGTGCATGTGTCCACACTGGGGTGTTGCAATCCAACAGACACCAGACAGATGGGTGCAAGGCCATGTGGGATGTGAGTGCCATGCTTGGCATCAGACTGACAATTGGCTTCTCCTGTTCAGTTAGGGCACTTTTAGCAATGTACAACTAATGATGCCAGGGCTTGCTCTGTAATGTGCTGTGCTCACAGTGGTGTGTGCGTTTGGTGCAGGTGACTGATGTCTGTCTGTTTCCCCATTGTTTGCAGATACATCCACGGCCACGGAAGGAGACAGCTCCACGGACCAGGAGGAGCCAGAGAGCCAGACTGGGTCAGCAGCCGAGGAATGGTCGGAGGGACCCAGTGGCACGGAGGGCGAGGGGAGCCACACCGAGGAGTCCTCAGCACCATCCACCTCAGCTGAGGACCAGAGCAACTCGGAGGATGACTCCCTTGTGGAGGCGGGTGTCAGCAGCCACTGCACGCCAGCTAGTGTTGCTGTCCCCGCCACCACCACCACCACCGCCCTCCCATCGGCTCCCATTCCCCAGGTCCGTGGAGGCTCCCATGTTCGGGAGCGTGTCTCCTTTGGCCCAGGCACCGCACCCCCTGCCCCTGTGTCCCCTGCTGCCCTGAGTGAGGAGTCTGTGTACCTCCTTCGCCAGCTCCATGTAGGGCAGACAGCCATGCTGAGTGTCCTCCATGCGCACACCGCACTGTTGACTCAGCTGGTGTCGTTCATGGAGGGCATCTCATCGGGCATGTCTGACCTACAGAGGGGCAACAGGTCCATGGACTCCTCCCTGATGGCAGCAGTGTCCCTCCTCAGACAGTCCCTCACCCTCCTGCCTCTGCTCCATCCACACTCCCCAGCACCTTACCCGTCCCAAGCACACACACACCGGCACAGGCACACACCAGCACACACACGTCCAGCACACAGACACACACGCCACAAACTAAACGCACACGCACGCACAGTCAGGGGACTGAAACCAGACTCACAGGGGATGGGGCCCTGGTACACACACACGCATCCACGGGCACTGCGCAGTCCTCAGTTGCCTCTCCCTCCAAAGCACCCTCCCTTGCCTCACCTGCAACCCCAAAGACCCAGCGCCTCTTCCTCAGTGACCTCGGCCTCTTCCCCTCCGATCCAGCTGCCCCAGCATCCAGGGGGAAGAGCAAGCCCCCCCACACGGAGCAGAGTGCCCCTCGCCCCCGGACACCCTCCCCCAGGCGCAGACAGACTGAGGCCCCCACCCGCAAGTCCCCCGGAGTGCTAAGAGCAAGACCCCGCCGCCGCCCTGCAGCTCAAGCACCAGGTCTCCTTCTTTCATCCCTCAGGCCCCCACTCCACAGGTGCCCCCACCACACCCTGCCCCAGGTTCCCCCACCCACAGATATACCATCCCCAAGAGGCTCCGGCCTTCTCCCCCTGCCACTTGCTCTCCCGGCACCACACCCCCGCTGCGCTTGTCTGTGCCACTGATGTGGTGAGGGTGTCCTCCCCCTCTGTCCAGCCCACCTTGCCTGTTCCCCATTCTCCTCCCCTGGTGGTAGGCACTGCAGTGGAGTCCACTACCACCCTGTCTGACTTGGGCACTGCAGTGGCGGACCTGTCCACTCCATCTGCAGGGTCCACTGCAGTCGTGCCGGCACCCACAACATCTGAGCCATGCCCCCCAGTTGTGCCGGCACACACCATGTCAGACACCTCCACTGCAGTTGTCAGTGGCTCTCCAGCACCCACCACCCCTTCCCTGCTTCCTCCTGGTGAGCCCTGATCCTGTCCCTGCGGTGCCTGGCCTACTCCCCGGTTGCCCCTCCTAGTGGATTGTCCCTGGTTTTGTGCAGGCATGTGTAGGGTGGCATCTGCCACTGTCACCCACTTGTGACTTTGTTGATGGACTGGCCATTGGCCTTTGTTTATGTTCTACCGGACTTCTACTTTTAATGCCACATATGCTGAATAAAGCAACTTTCTGTTCTCTAGTGCTTTTGCTTCTGATGTACATGATGTTGATGATGCTAACCATGCCCTTGCTGCAGTGATGGTGATATTTGGTCTCATGATAATGAAGTGTTACTGTGCAGGAACCCATGTGGTCCAGGGGGAATGTGTCCTATCCTGTGGTGTATCCATGTAATCCATAGCAGCATCTGAGGGTGTCATGTGTTCAGTATTTGGCAATGGGATTTCCTACTTAGATTGGCAATTTCACATCTGTGGCTTCCACCCCTGCACATCTGTTGTGCCTGCCATTGTTCTATTCGTCTACTTCCCTGACCGTGTGGCCATCTCCAGTGAACATGCAGGTTTGGGCATCAATGGGGAAGGACTCATCTGTGTTGTCAGTGCAACATTGCTATACAAGTGTGTTGGATCTGTGCTGATGATTCCGTTGGCACTTCCATGACCAGGCTGATGGGACGGGAGCCCTCATTTGGTGCTAATTGCTGATTGTGTGTCCCATTGCTGCCATGGTATGGTATCTGTTCACCTCACATCTGCAGTCTCCACAGGGTATCTGCATGTGTGTGCCCATTGGTGCAAATATGTGGGTCTGCATTCGGATGGTCACTTCTGTCATTGTGTCATTGATGATTGTTGACGGTGTCAGCACCCATGGGTGTTGTTTGTCTGCACATGGCCAAAGTTATGTCTTATTTGCACTGCAGGATTTGGCTCCCCCAATTTATGTTGCAATGGGACACATACACTACTTTGCCACTGATGTGTTTGTTGTTCTGTGACCAGGAATCATACATGCAGTTTGGCAGTTGCACCTCTTACTTTGTCAACACTTACCTTTTGGTCACTGTGATGATGGGGGTTTGGACCCCATTGCCACAATGTTCAAAATGTGCTGCAGCTATGGACCCCACACTTACCTTTTGGTCACTGTGATGATGGGGGTTTGGACCCCATTGCCACAATGTTCAAAATGTGCTGCAGCTATGGACCCCACACTTGCCTTTTGGTCACTGTGATGATGGGGGTTTGGACCCCATTGCCACAATGTTCAAAATGTGCTGCAGCTATGGACCCCACACTTGCCTTTTGGTCACTGTGATGATGGGGGTTTGGACCCCATTGCCACAATGTTCAAAATGTGCTGCAGCTATGGACCCCACACTTACCTTTTGGTCACTGTGATGATGGGGGTTTGGACCCCATTGCCACAATGTTCAAAATGTGCTGCAGCTATGGACCCCACACTTGCCTTTTGGTCACTGTGATGATGGGGGTTTGGACCCCATTGCCACAATGGTCATGGCCTGCTTGCGTTGTGTGTGCCACACACATATTAGTGTGGCACATGTGCTAGGGGTCACATTGTATGTTCGAAGTCATGTTCGGTGTTGTAGGCATTTGACACAGTCTACACACGCTTGTCATGGTGTTGGGGGATGTCTTCTTCTTGCATTCCCTAGGTTGTGGTGTGCTGGTTGTGTCATGCATTGTCCATCCTATGGGTGGGGGTGGTAGTGGTGGTAGGCATCCTGCCCCCCTGGGTGAGGGTGGTAGTAGTGGTAGGCATCCTGCCCCCCTGGCTAAGGGTGGTGGTAGGCATCCTGCCCCCCTGGGTGAGGGTGGTAGTAGTGGTAGGCATCCAGCCCACCCTGGGTGAGGGTGGTAGTAGTGGTAGGCATCCTGCCCCCTGGCTAAGGGTGGTAGTAGTGGTAGGCATCCTGCCCCCCTGGGTGAGGGTGGTAGTAGTGGTAGGCATCCTGCCCCCCTGGCTAAGGGTGGTAGTAGTGGTAGGCATCCTGCCCCCCTGGGTGAGGGTGGTAGTAGTGGTAGGCATCCTGCCCCCCTGGCTAAGGGTGGTAGTAGTGGTAGGCATCCTGCCCCTCCTGGGTGAGGGTGGTAGTAGTGGTAGGCATCCTGCCCCCCTGGCTAAGGGTGGTAGTAGTGGTAGGCATCCTGCCCCCTGGGTGAGGGTGGTAGTGGTGGTAGGCATCCTGGCCCCCTGGGTGAGGATGGTAGTAGTGGTAGGCATCCTGCCCCCCTGGCTAAGGGTGGTAGTAGTGGTAGGCATCCTGCCCCCCTGGGTGAGGGTGGTAGTAGTGGTAGGCATCCTGCCCCCTGGCTAAGGGTGGTAGTAGTGGTAGGCATCCTGCCCCCCTGGCTAAGGGTGGTAGTAGTGGTAGGCATCCTGCCCCCCTGGGTGAGGGTGGTAGTAGTGGTAGGCATCCTGCCCCCCTGGGTGAGGGTGGTAGTAGTGGTAGGCATCCAGCCCCCTGGGTGAGGGTGGTAGTGGTGGTAGGCATCCTGCCCCCCCTGGCTAAGGGTGGTAGTAGTGGTAGGCATCCTGCCCCCCCTGGGTGAGGGTGGTAGTGGTGGTAGGCATCCTGCCCCCCCTGGGTAGGGGTGGTGGTGCGCATTCAGGCCCCTGTGTGCACATGTGGCATTGGTGATGGGCATCCCGCCCCTATGGTGCTGCTGTTGCTGGTGTAAGTATATTCTGCATCCCTCTGTGTGTGTGTGATGTGTCGTGTACGTGTTGTATGTGTTTTGTGGTTGGTGTCTGGCTTACCTTCTGCGCCGTACGTGTCCGTGCCTGTTCCGGTAGTATATGTAGAATATTGGTATGATCGGGACGAAGGGATTCATGGTTGGTTCGTGTCGTTCATCCTTCTCGTTGCTTCGCGTCGTCCTCGTCGCTTCGCCTCGTCCTCGTCGCTTCACCTCGTCCTCGTCGCTTCGCGTCGTCCTCGTCGCTGCCGTGTTCGTCTCGGAGCCGTGGATCGTGTTGTGGCGTGAATCGGAGCTTATGTGCGCCTCTCCCGGATGCTTTGACGTGCCGTGCGTAGCGACGGGTTCGGCGCGTACGGAAAGCGCATCGTACTTGTCCGGCCGGACGGGGCTGCATTTTCCTTCCGTGCGACTCGATTCGGCGTTTCCGGATTCGCCTCGGTCGGAGAACAGGACCTGGTTTGGGTGAGTACGGCTCGGCCGGATTCTTTGCTGTTGTGCGCATCGTACTTGCTCGTTCGGTGAGCTGTACGGATCGGTCGGGAAACAGGCTTTCGCATGGCTTTTTTCCCGACCGAATGGTGTTGGGTGCACCTCCGACCGAGATCGGAATCGGCCCCTTAGACACTGACAGGCATTTTTGTGTGAATAATAATAATAATAATTATTAGAAACTGGGTTTCTAGCTGGCAGAAGTATACACGCTGTCCAAGCAGGGACCACAATCCTAGTCAGGGAAAGTCAGATAGATACTATAAATTAATCTGTGCTCACCCTCTGGTAGCTTGGCACAGAGCAGGCAGAATTATCTTAAGAGGCAATGTGTAAAGTATTTGTGCAACACTTCACAGTAACACAGTGAAAACACCACAAAAGACTCAACCAGTTTATAAAATAGATTGTGATTTTTTAAATAAAACAAATCCAAAATGGCAAAAGTACAATGAGTAGAATCCGAGACATGAATTTTCAAAGATTAAAAGTGAAAAATGGTGCTTAAAAGCAATAAGTGGCAGTGGGGTTATCTGGTTGTGCTAGACCGGGGCAAAGCTAAGAGTTCAGGCCGACCGCGATGGAGCATCAGTTTAGATCCTGCAGTTGAGGCAATGCATTGTTTTTCTCTCCGCAACAATGGCAATGCATCGGTTCTGAAGACAAAGCACCAGGTTTGAGATGCATTGGTTCCAAAACCGATGTGGCAGATTTCTCCACGCAGTCGAGGGAATGTGATTGTCTCTCACTGCTGCGGTGGCGATGCAGTGGTTCCAATGCGTAGGTTCTGATGGCGATGCGCTGGTTCTGTGCCCGCAACAGCGGCGATGTTCGGTTCCACTGGAGCAGGCACCTGGATCACTTCCAATGGACCAGGCACAGTAGCAGGGGGTAAGCCATTGATATTAATGAGTCTTAAAACAAGAGGCAGGCCAGCAAGCCATTGGAGATCATTCTGGGTTCAAGTAAGTTAGTCCAGTTCTTCCTCAGCAGGGCACAGGGTAGCAGGACAGCACAGCAAAAAAGCAGTTCTTTCAGTGCAGCAGTCCAGCAGAGTGGCAGTTCTTGTAGCAGCACAGCAGTCTTTCCTCCTGGCAGAGTTCTTCACAGGTCCAGTTATGTCTGATTTAATTGGGTCAGAGATCAAGTACTTATACCCAGTTGTGCCTTTGAAGTGGAGGTTACTTCAAAGAGGACTTTGAAGTACACAGAGGGCCTCCTTCCCAGCTCTGGCTCCAAACTCACTACACAGAGGTATGTAGCCCTTTGTGTGTGTACAGGACGCAGCCTGTTCAGATGTGTCAGCTCCTCCTTCCCATCCTGCCCAAGATGTCCCATCAGGGTGCTGATTGCCACTCAGTCACACCTAGGCTCCTTTTGTGTGTGGCTATCTAGAGGGAATGCACTAAGTCCAGCTGTCACCTACCCCAGATGTGTATTGGAGGTAGGCTGCGATCACACAGGACTAAGAGCAGAAAAACGTAATCTTTTTAAAAGTGGCATTTTTAAAAGGGTAGTGATACATTCAACTTTACCAGTAAAGAGGATTTATGACCACCATTCCAATGACAAGAAACATGACTGACCTACTCCTTCTCAATCAGGAATTGCAACTTATAAGTGTAATACGGAATTCCCAATGTTAACCTATGAGAGGGGTAGGCCTCACAGCAGTGAAAAACGAATGTGGGTGTTTTTCACTACCAGGACATGCAAAACTTTAGAGTACATATCCTACCTTCTGATTACATTTCACCCTGCCCTGTTGGCTATCTAGGGCCTACCTTAGGGGTGTCTTATATGTAACCAAAGAGGAGTTTAATACTTGGCAAGGGATTTTAAATGCCAAGTCAACATGGCAGTGTAAACTGCTCATGCAGACCCTGCAGTGGCAGGCCTGAAACATGTTTAAAGTACTACTTGTGTGGGTGGCACAATCAGTGCTGCAGGTCCACTAGTAGCATTAAATTTACAAACCCTGGGAAAATGTAGTGCACTGTGCTAGGGACTTAAAGGTAAATTAAATATGTCAAATGTGGGTAAGTCAATCAAACCATGTTTTAGGGGAGAAGCACCTGCACTTTAGCACTGGTTGGCAGCAGTAAAGTGCTCAGAGACCCCAGGTCAACAAAAAGAATTCAGCAAAATTGGAGACAAGCAGTCGAAAAGTTTGGGGGAAGACCACCCTAAGGCTGTCAGGTCTAACAAAAATATTAATAATCATTATAAAAATATTAGAGAAAAAGAACGACAAAAGAAAATCAAGTAACTACTAAAATTATTAGTTCCCTTCTAAGGTAGTGCTTACACTTCCGGCTCTCTTCCTTTATCACAACTTAGTGCAATCCTGATAAACAATTTGTTTTCTGCCTAGTATTTTATAGTTCTGTTTATAAGGTGGAAAAAAATTATATTCTTTATTGATCATGTCCTCCAAACTATGTTTTTAGGGTAGTTGTTACTTTTTCATGTGCCACGCCTTTACTCCCTTAACATTAGGATTACTCTCCCACTCTCAGAGCATTGCGTCAAGCCTTGAGACCAACTCTGGACCTGCTCACTCACCTGTGAGAGCCATACTTCTCCTGGAGAATGGCTGGAGCCTGGCACCTTCCCTGTCCGGCCAGAGTTTGGAGGACACGCTAACTGATTTAATGTCTCTTGTTTGACCTGACACCCTTGGGTGGTAGTCCCCTAAACGTTTGACCTTCACCCTTCCTATTTTGGTGAATTATTTTTTGTTGGCTCTAGTAATCTGCGCACTTTACCACTGCAAACCAGTGTTAAAGTGCATGTGAGCTCACCCTAAAACAAGCCTACACCTAATTGGCACATTTAAATTATTTGTAATGCCCAAATAATTGGTACTCATACCCAGTGCATGTAATTTAAATGCTACTAGTGGTCCTGCAGCTCCCATTGTGACACCCACCAAGGTAGTCTTTTAAAATATGTTCCAGGACTGCCATTACGTCCTGTAGTGCAGTTTTAAACTGCCATTTCAACCGGGCAAAAGACACCTTTTGCCAGACTTAAATTGTTATATTCCATATAGGTACCATAATATAGGCCACAGTAACTTCATTACCCTTCACCTATATTCTTCCCTATATTACACTTATAACAGTTTACAGGGACTGACCTTTTACCTAGATACGACATTGCATTCAGAACACAGGTTTTCCCTAGTTCGAAATCTCATACATTAGGCATGAGGATTCTTAGAAGCACAGCAGGACGACCATCTCCTGTATAATATCTATGTATAAAGTTCATGCCCGACGTCATCCTTAGGCCGACACAGTAATACAGCGAGGTAGGACCTCGGGAGACCTATGGGTATATATACATCACATCTTGCTAAGATAGATAGAGGAGACCGAGACTTCCCGGCAGACACCCTGACCAGATACGCTGAGGTTCCTGCATGCAGACACTCCAGCTCGCAGTGGTCTAGCATCCCTTGCGGGGTGTCCACCTTGAGATCAGGACGGAGTCCCACAGTCTCTCAATTCAGGTAATGGGGTTGACTTTATCCTAGAGGGATTCTTGGCTTAACACCTACACACATGCTAGGTACATTTAGGTACATCTAGTTAGGGAAGCATCATAGGAGTACGCATCTTTTTATGTGTTTTATATACTCGTATGTATCCATGATTATTGTAAGATGGTAGAACTATACCATCCATTTACCTTTACAGTACTATTAATCATTTATATCTTATACTGTCTAACAGTTGTTGCAGCTCATCTATTCTACACCAGAATAACAATTGTTCGATAAATACTTATTGAAAACGCCCAGCCTGTTTATTCTGTGTATCTCTCTGAGACAGACTGAGTAAGCACGAGAGACTGAGTGAAAAGTAGTATATTGTTTCCACGGTCCTGAGGGATCAGGGTTGTCATGTTCGATGGTTGCCAGGAACTATTCTCTCCTTGGTAAGAGGAGACTCTAGTGGCACTGTGAGCTTGTTGGTACAAAAGGCGAACATACTCTTTGGGGGTGTTCAGAAACAGTCTGACACCAATAATACAGGGTATGCTGTCCAAAGGCGCAGATCCTGTATAATTATTATAGGACCTACACGACAAAACCTTCCTTTTTAAAACATATAAGTCACCCCTACTGTTGGAAAATGGGTTACTGGTTGACGGGGGGTGAAATCCCACTCAAATAGCAACCACAATCTCTGTCAGTGTAAAACACACGCAAACTTCAAAATAACCTTTGCTTAACCCTCTGGTAGCTTGGCACAAAGCAGTCAGGCGAATTTTTGGGGCAATGTGTAAACTATTTATGCAGATCTTCACATCGCCCAGTAATAAAGTGATAACACAACACAAGAAAAATCCCACAACAATTTAGAATAATAGAGTGAAATTTAATAAAGTATTTGAGAACAAAACGACAAACATCCAATAGAACCGGAGATATGCAAGTTTAAAGATGTAAGTGAAACTAGCGCTTAAAAGCACAAAATGCCCACTGTGATTACCTGGTCGCACCGGGCTGGGACAAAGTCAAAAGTTCAGGCTGACCATAATGGAGTGGAGTGTGGGCCAAATGCAGGGACCAGGTCAGGCCCGCTGAAAAAAGTACCTTAAATCCTGGTTGTGGAGCGTTGCAAGATCTGGCGCCAAAAATGCATTGTGCAGCAACGGATCCGAAGAGCTGCAAGGCTGCGATGTGGTGTCCTGCATTGTGATAAAGGATGCCATCGACAAGGGGCTTGAGATGTGAAGTCCTGCATCAAAGATGCATTGCGCATTGGTAGTTGTGAAAAAAAAACTTCAGGGCTGCACTGCTAAGTCCTGCATCATCATCGAGGATGCCACTGAAGAGTGGCTTGCAATGCAAAGGCCTGAATCAAGGAAGTGTTGTGCCGTGGCAGTTCTGAAGCAACTGTGAGAAGGTGTATCACAATGTGTCGGTCCTGCTCCCAGAACCACAACTGGGCTTGCAGAGCACCTTCAGGCCTACTGCCAAGGGTACAGGCCAGGGGTGGTACCATCTGGAGGGCAAGACTCACAGCAGGTAGTCAGGTGCTGGGTTCAAGATGATTGGAGTCTTTTCTGCCCCTCAGGCTCTGATCAGGAGGCCAGCCAACTAGATCTTGGAGTCACTCTAGTGGTTCTGGGTTCGAGATGCAGGTCCAGTCCTTTCACTAGTGCAGCAGGACAGCAGGGTAACATGGCAGCATAGTTGCAGACCTTCTTTTATAGCAACACAGTAGTCCTTCTGAGTCTTTCACAGGTTCAGAGGTGTACTGAAGAGTTGGGTCTGAGCATCCAATATTTATACCTGGTGCCACCTTTGAAGTAGGAGAAGGAGGTGCTGGAGGTTTTCGCCCCCAGAGGTGTTTGGAATTTTTCTGCCTCCCTGGCCTTCCCCCAGCTTGTCTGGGGTCACAAAAGACTGGTGTCAAAGCCTTTGTGAGTATGCCCAGGCAGAGCTTTTGTGATGTGCAAGTGTGGTAGGTGACAGCTCCCCCTCATCAAGTCAGAGATGGCCCAATACCTATTTCCCTTTGTTTCAATATCTGGGAGAAATACACAAAGGCGAACTGCCAGATACATCTAGTCATGTGACCCAGGATGCAGGCCAAAGACACCAAATGGTTAGGACAAGAAAATGCCAACTTTCTAAAAGGGATCTAGGTCGTTTCTGAATTTTGGACTCCTAAAGTTCTTGAATACTCCTTAGTGGCAGCTGTAAGGTGCCATTCCCTTTCCTGGTGCGCCTTATCACTAAGATTTCAGGGCATCCCTCTGACTCCCATATTCCCCATAATTGTATCTGCTGTACTCCCACAAAAGAAACCAAACCCTGGAGTGTCCCATATATCAAGAGGGTGCACCATTCAATTTTCCTCAAGTGCCAACAAGTAAGCCTCTCTCAACGTATTTGATTCCCAGTTCCCTTTTGGTGATAGGGTTACTGGGCTTGGCAGAGCAACCACAGTTTACTCAGACCCAACATTAGGTACCTTGACTGAAATTCAAATTGCTATGAAATTACGACAAAGGGAGGCAGGTCATAGCCCTTTAATATACACTGTCTTGACTTTTCTGATATCTTTATCGATTGGAGCATAAAAAGTAAAACTCTAGTAAACTGAAGAGACTTGTTTCAGATGGCCCTATCTGGTTCCTTTCCACCCCATCACCATATGTTGTATGCTGTTGGAGTCAATGAGGTTATAACAGTAGTTATCAAACCTTTTATGCTCCACCTTATGTAGTTATCAACTCCCCCCTCTACTCAATGTACTTTAATTTGCTAAACCGTGGACCGGTAAATAATGAATAGTGCTGACACAACAATTTAGAAGTTATGGGGCGATATCATGACCCAAAATTTACAGATAGCAATTTAAATATGATAGTCATTGGTGCATCCCACTGCCCAAGCCCATCAAACATTGAATAGCACTTGTACCCAACAGCTTATGCAGCGCAAGAAGCACCCACATGTGCAAGGCACTGAAGCCTACAAACACACACTGAAGAGGCACAGCATTTATTACAAGTGAATCAGAGGTTACAAAGTGAGTCAGGGGGAGCAGGGTATAAGTTTCCCTCAAACACCAAATAAGGTATAGAACAAACATCCCATAGTTAAGCTGTCCTTGTACCCAGAACAGAACAAGCGTAGCACAGGAATTAGAAGACCAAGCAGGGGAGCATAGGCCCACT
This sequence comes from Calotriton arnoldi, assembly GCA_963921515.1. Taxonomy (NCBI): domain Eukaryota; kingdom Metazoa; phylum Chordata; class Amphibia; order Caudata; family Salamandridae; genus Calotriton; species Calotriton arnoldi. Next base: position 684,680 of record CAWUFW010009058.1, on the reverse strand, counting down.
GTGGAGGCCTTCTGGCCCAAATAGTGCATGCAGACAAGTGCTGGGAACAGTAATCTGCTTCAGGGTTCTACTGTTCCAGTCTTTGTGTGGTGGAGCAAAATCCAGAGGCCACCCAATTTTGATTTAAAATCTGACTTTACTATTAAAGAGGGCTTTGAATTACAATTCTTTGGGCACCAAACTCGATATTCCCACCTACTCCTGATTGAATGTTATCACTTATTAAATGTAATAATGTAACCCAATGTTATCCTATGGAAAAGCAACCCTTGCAGTAGAGAAAAACGAATAGAGTAGTTTTTCACTACCAGGACATGTAAGTGTTTAAAAGTACATGCCCATATTTTTAAATACACTGCACCCTGACCTATGGGCTATTTATTGCCTATGCTAGGGGTGACTTATATGTACTAAAAAGGAATGTTTTTAGGACTGGTAAAATATTTATTTTGCCAAGTGGAAATGCAGTTTAAAACTACACACACAGGCAGCAATGGCAGGCCTGAGACATGTTTAAAGGGCTACTTAAGTGGGTGGTGCAGTAAGTACTACAGGCCCACTTGTAGCATTTAATCTACAGGCCCTGAGTACATGTAGTACCACTTTACTTGGACTTACCACTAAATTAAATTTGCAAATTGGGGGTAAGCCAATTTCAACATGTTTAGTGGAGAAAGCACGCACGCGTTAGCCCTAGTTATCAGTAGTAAAGTGAACAGTCCTAAGGCCAACCAAATGAGATCAGAAAATAATGGGGGATTACGGCAAAATATTTTGGGGAAAGACCATTCTGAGGCTGACTCTACGTTAGGGCCTAAAAGCTCATAGGGCAGGGCGCATTGTACTAAAAAGTAGGACATGTGAGTTTAAGTTTTTCAAGTCCTGGTAGTGAAAAACTCCTTAAGTCATTCTTCACTAATGCAAGACTTATCTCTCCTGTTGGATACACTTAGGTTACCTTATTACACTTAATAAGTGATGACTAAAGTTTGGGGGCATATAGAAAAATGGTGCTCAAACTCAAATGATTTGCAATTAAAAACCCTCTTTAATGGTAAAGTCAAATTTTAAGTCACAATTCTGAAAATTCAGCTTTTAGAAAGTTGGCATTTTTTTTTTACCTAACCTTTTGTTCCTTCTGCCAGTGTCTTGGGTCACATGACTGGGATTAGCTTAGCTGTTAGCCTTTGTGTATACCTCCCAGACGGTGAGACACAGGGGGCTAGGTGTTTGCAGGATGCACCATCCTGCCAGGATGGTCGAGGCAGAGTTGTTTCATGCCCTCTTACATTTCAAAGGGCTGTCTCCAGCACATATGCAAAGGAAATTGACACCCTAGACTACTTGGATCCTTGAAAGGGGAAGGGAAGAACTTTCCAGAACCAGGGGTTGGGGTAGTATATCCATACATGGCAGTCCCCAGCTCTGGTGTTGTGCTTGCACTGGCGAAATATCAGTAATTGTTAGTATTTTTATAACACTATTACTATCCCTGTCTGTGTCATCAGCCATTGTAACTGGTGTAACCAATCTACATCCATTCATGCACTCTTATTTATCTGTTCATACACACCAATTCATCTCTTCAAACATAAAGGCATGCAAATATTCAACCATATATTCAATTATAAACTAATTCACCCAAAACTCATCCAGAACATGTTCATTCATGGATGCATACATTTACTCATCCACCCAACATTTGACTCTTTATCACATTCACCCACCCAGCCATCCTCACAAGCACAAATGCAGACTCACCAATAATCGAAGAATCAGTGTCACTTATAAAACAGTCAGACCTATTGGCTTTGTCATTGCCTCTTTTCCTTGCGGTTATAAAAAGATGAGCTTTGCCTTTTACCGGCCTATCAGCTCAATTTAACAGAGAAACGCTTTGCTGCTTACCTAGTGAAATTGTCAAATTGTCCTTACTGAAATCCAACCTGATTGCAATGAAAAATAGAAATTGCCACCATTAAACAGAGTGAAAGAAGTGAACCAAATTACTGCAAACGGCGGTACATTTAGGGTCTTTTCAATAATGGGTTATCTCCAATTACAACCCTGTGTTAGGAAAAAATGAAAAGAAATCCATGCTGAATGAGAGCCGCTTGGGGAATGACAAGCAATCTCAGCATAGAAAGGGACATTGATTTACAGGCGAACAGAAGCTAATGATAGCAAAGTACTTGCCAATTTTGGGCACGCCATCATTTCTCTAAGTGCAGCACATCATATCAGTCTCGCTGGCTAACGGGTTCATCTTCATTTACCTGTGGTGGGATCATGTACACCTATGAGATTTGCATGAATTTGAATGGTGCCAAATTCACACCATAGGAAAAGGGCAAAGAAATGTGTTACAGATTTAGATCTCTGCATGTATAATCTGAAGCCTCTAGCTCTTTATCACATGTCCAGTAGAAATGTGTGCACGTGTATCCTGGATCGTAAGTGACCCATTTTTAGATCCATGGTAGAAAAAAGTATAGATTAATCTCTGATGACCTTATCTCTCCCACAGAAACACCTGATTAAAGGCTACTGCATTTATTGACCCATAACTTCGATTAAATCAATTACTTTATTTGTCTTTGACATTTTTATACAGTGCTCTTGGACCACAGGATATCGAATTGCTTTACATTGTAACTCATCTTCACGTTACATTAAACCATAGAAAAATAAATCATTACACCAGACAATAATGCAGAAAGTGAGAGAACCAGAGGAAATGTTTTTATGTAATTTGCGGAGGCAAATGTGGGCCTGTACCTGATATTAATAGTTTTAGAAATTAGATTTCTGGTTGGCTGGGGAATGCACCTTATCAAGCAGGCACCACAATCCGAGTCAGGGTGAGTCACAAACTCACCCTGAATAAACCTGTCCTTCCCCCCACCACCCCCGTAGCTTGGCAGAGAGCAGTCAGGCTTAATTTAAGAGGCAATGTGTAAAGTATTTGTGTAACACCTCAAACAGTAAAACAGTGAAAACACAACACAAAAAGATACCACACCTGGTTAGAACAATAGAGCTTAATTTAAAGAACATAACAAGACCAAAACGTCAAACATCCAATAAGTATAATCGGAGTTATGAGTATTTAAAGAATAAACTGAAATGTAGTGCTTAAAAGCATAAAGCTCCATTTGGGGCTCACTGGCCGCGCTAAACCAGGTCACATCCAAATGTTCAGGCCAATCTCGATGTAGTGTGGGTCGAATATATAAGGACCAGCCTTGGCCCACTGCAGTCGGCAATGTGTTGCAGTAGGACCTCGCAGCGGCGGTGATGCGTCGTGGTCGAACCTTGCAGCAGCAGCGGTCCGTCGATGTTGATGCACCGGTTCCAAACCACACAACAGCGTTGATGCGTGGATTTTAACTGGATCAGCACTCTATACCCACTTCCAAGGGTCCAGGACTGTGTTGCCACCAATTGGGAAGGCAAGAATTTCCGATGGCAAAGTCCAGGTGCTGTAGCAAGTTGGAAGTTTTTGATGTCACTGGGACTTCAAAACAAGAGGCAAGCCAGCAAGCCCTTGGAAGTCACCCTGGGTTATGGGTTACAGAGATGCAGGTCCACTCTTTTTCACTCCCAGGCAAGAGGGCAGCAGGCAGTAGGTAAACACAGCAGAGCAGGAGTCCAGCAGAGTAGCAGTCCAGCACAGTGGTCGTCCTTTCAGCAGCACAGCAGTCCTTCTTCCTGGCAGAGTAGCCACATGTCCAGAAGTGTACTGAGCTAGGCCAGCACTTATACTCAGTTGTGGCTTTGAAATGAGGGAGACTTCATAGAGATGCCCTTGATTTGCACAGAGTCCTTGCCCTTCCTGCCTTGGCTCCAGACTCAATACAGGGCAGTATGTTGCTCTTTATGTGGGGACAGGACACAGCCTATTCAGGTGTGAGTGTCAGCTCCTCCCTCCTATCTTGCCCAGGATGGCCCATCAAGATATGAATGGCCCATCAAGTCACACCAAAGCTCCCTTTGTGTGTGGCTGTTTAGAGGGAATGCACAAAGCCCAGCTGTCACCACCCCATACGTGTAATAAAAAAAGACAGGCAGAAGGCACCAACAGGCACATGCATCAACCATTTTTGCGAGCGCAAATGGTGTGATTCGCAAAAATCGGCAGTTTGCGCCTGAAAAATGGCATTTGCGATGCATCAAGGTTCAAGGCACTCGCAATTTGAGAATTCGCAATTAATTGCGAGTTCTCAAATTGCGATAGCATTTAAGGAATCGCATTTTGCGATTCCTTAAATGCAATGCAAGAACCACTTTGAAGTAGCGATTTCAGCTACTAGGGCGCAAATTACCATGAAGTTGAACTTGATGGTAATTTGCAAAATTTGAAAAATGCACTAAAGTGCATTTTTCAAAGTTATAGGTTACACACACACACATGTCCTTGGGACATGTGTGTGCGTAACTATTTGTTCACGCCACAATTTCAGGGTGCAACAGGGTGTCCTTTGACACCCTTGCAACCTTGAAATTGCATTCTCAATTTGCGGTTCTCTAATTGCTAATCGCAAATTGAGAATGTCTTCCCATTCATTCCTATGGGCCTCTGGGCCCATAGCAATGAATGGGAGGTATTCCTTATTTGTGACTCGCAATTTGCTGAAGTCGTAAATAAGAAATGTGTAGAATCGGTATTTTTATAGCGATTCCTACATGCATAGGCTTTGCGAGTCCTTAATTGCGATTCCTTAATAATCGCAGTGAGGACTTCGTAAATCCTACCTTGATGCATGTGCCAGCAAATGACTAAAGTAAGAAAATGCCAACTTTATAAAAGTGGAATTTTCAGAATTACGATGTAAAATCCGACTTCACCATGAGTTGTGATTTTAAATTGTGATTCCAGAAACACAAAACTTATGGTCCAATCTCTTCCCAATTGGAAATTAGACTTATAGAATGTAATAAGGTATCCCAATGTTATCCTATGGAAGAGATAGGCCTTGCAGTAGTGAAAACAAATTTAAGAGTTTTTCTGTACTAGGACATCTAAAACTTAAAAGGACATGTCCTACTTTTTAAATACACTGCACCCTGGCCTCGGGCTGTCCAGAGCCTACCTTAGGGGTGACCTATATATATTAAAAAGGAAGGTTTGGACCTGGCAAAAGCGATAACTTTGAATAAATATCAAGCTTGGTTTCAGAGGCACACTCCTTGATACATCAATGTACTCTATGTTAATCTAACCATCCACTGTGTTCAAACTGTTTGTGCATGCAACACAGTATTTAGGGAACTGCCAATCCCCATTCTGACAATTCGATTAGTGTTCAAGTAAGCATGCACCTGAATAACTGTGTGCACAGCAATGTGTATTTCAATGTACTTTTTTAAACTTTGCATTATATTACACACTTTACAACTAAGTGATCATGAAACAACTTATTTTCATTATCGTTGCATCACGTACAGGTTTGTAATGAAACACATATAATCAATTTAAGATAATTTCTAAAACAGTTTTTTTGCAACAAAACAGCCAAAATACAAAATTATATTGATGATGAGTAAAGTCCTCTTTGATATGACTTCCTCTTGTCCATGCGCTGCCCTATGCATTATGGGACAAAGTAGTCCCTGCTTCAGGGGCCTCTGGAATAATGAAATTACAACCAACATCATCAGTGTAGATATATAAACCTTAGACAACTACCAACAAATTCCTACACCCCCTTGGGTCCATAGCTAAACATCTCCACCGTCTTAACCCTGTGGTTCATAGCTTTATCAAGGTGAAATCAACACTTCATGCCATTTACCAATGTACCAGCGAGCTGTAAAACACCAGCTAAGTGGTTTACAGTGACGCTTAAGTTAGGACAGCACCACGGTGACTCATTCCCCCAGTTATGTGGTTAAAAAGGGGCTGGAGTCAGTGTTCATAGTTATAGTCCGTCATCCAGCTATGGAAACTAACAGAACACTTGTCAGGAACTCATGGAAAGAGACGGTTGGATTACCGGTGATACACACCGCATGATTAACCAGGTAGGCTATATGAGGTTAAGAACAGATGGGCAACGGCTTGATATGTTGGGCATTTTATTCGGTTGCTGGTCAAATGTTATGTTGAATATCCATTGGCCTGCCTCCGATTTAGGTCCAGCTTGACTAGACTCACGCCGGAAACGTAGTAATATCAAAAGGTATGACATTGTCAGGCACATATGGTGAGGTGTTGGGGCTAGTAAATAATGTAATGCCATTCACAATACTCAGAGTAATGAATATTGGTTGTGATGCATTAGTTTTTATACTTTTTAGACCAAAAACAACTTAAACAATTAGTTCATACTTGTAAATCTTAGTGTGCACTTGGTGAGGGGGTTCCACCCCAACCCCTATGATACTAATTAAAAATATCTAGAACCTTTGGTCTAGACACCATGGGCCGTATTACACATTATCATTGTTTGCGCACGGCGCACCTTTCTAAAGGTGCGCTGGGCGCAAACAATGATAAGGCGCCCTATTATCATCTATGTGCTGCCCCCAGGGCAGACGCAAACTCGTGCTGCCCTGGTGGCTGCGCATTCATGTGAAAAGACGGAGCAGCTGCTCCGTGTTTTCACTGTGCAGGCGGCGCCCAACTGCACTTTCAAAGGGGATTAGAGACGGGATGTCTGGGGGGGCCATGGGACCCCTTTTATCCCCTGCAGAGGGCTGCTCTCAGGGGGCGCACTGACAGTGCGCCACCTTTTAAATGGTGCACTGTCAATGGGCCTCCTGAGGGCTTCTTTGACTCTGCGTACGCGTCTGTAATATGGCGTGGGTGCAGAGTCAAAGGAATCCACTCATTTGCATAGGGAACGCCCCTATGCAAATGAGGGAACACCAGACATCGAATGTCACACCCAATATTCATTACTCTACTAATTGTTTTCTACCGGAGGCAGTAGATGCACCAATCTAAACATGTTGTTTGACGACATAGCACAACTTACTGAAAATAAGGCAGAGACGAAAGCATACACATCAACAGAAGCTAATGACATATATAACTCTTATCACGTGGAAGTCAGGACATTCGATGAAACTACAGGATCAGCCACCAGCAAATACGTCAACTTGAATATCCGATGAGGAGGAAAATAAACCAGAGATTACATGCAACTACTCTCATTCAGTACCACAGAACTAGTAGGATACCTAGAGGTCTTCGTTTGGCGATTAAACCCATGATGTTTAAACTCAATAAAAAAGTCAATGACAAATGGTATGCCATACTTAACAAATGTTCTCTGGATCTCATATAACTCATCGTTGAAGAGCTTGCCCAGGTCCTAAGGAGACTTGAGGAAGAAATCACGGAACTTAAAAACACATTGGAACACCACATGGAAGCGAACACCTGGGCTACCACTTTGACAGATATCAACAAAAAACTAAATGCCTACGCTAAAGAAATACACAAACGGAAAATTCGGAAATTTAAGAGAGATACAATGGGTTACAAATTAGACAAAGTTTATACATGGGCTGAAGTCTATGCACAACAAAGGGGTTTTAGGAGGCAGAACAACACATCTTCTGAAGAGAGTATAGTCTCCGTCAGTGAATCTCAAACTAGTCTCCCACCACTGGCCGAGCACCCTCGCAAAGATATACCAGTGACAACTACAAGTGGTCCATCCTATTCAAGGGTGACTTTTTCAGAGACAAGCTCTGTGGCAAACAATCCGGCAACGCAGACAGTATCTTAAGCTCCATGTGTAGTAAAACACGGAGAGGTCACAGATTCAACAAGAAGCATAGCATCATCAAGAAGACAGAAGAAACACTAGTGATCAACATTTCATCAATTAATTTAACTACATCACAGATATCAGTCTTTAATAAAGGCACGTCGTTTGTTTCAACCTTTCATACTAACACTTTGGCTAATGAGATAGCATTATATAAATTCACGAGAAAATTACGTTTACGTTATTTTTTTGAGCATTTGGAAAAGACCTCCACTGACCAAGGGGAATTGAGATGTTTGGAATTCAATCCCAAAAGCACGAATATTTCTCCAATTTCTCCTAAAACGATCGACTCCTTTGAATTATTGGTTAAGAAAGATTAGAGTAAATTGGTGAATTAGTCACCTACGATTACCAACATGACGATCAATGAAAAATCTGCTTTGCAAACATTGAGAAATAACCAGCTTCTGTTATTTGCGTCGGCAGACAAGGGTGGGGCAATAGTGGTCATGGACCGCTCTTTTTATGTACGAAAGGTTGAAGAGCATGTGAAGGATGACATGACATACTTACCACTACCACAAGATCCCACATCAACATTCATGGAAGTCTTGTCTTCTATTTTAACAAGAGCTGTAGAGATGGAATGGATAAGTGAAAAAATAACACTTTTTTACTCACGGAACACCCGAAGCGGCTCAAGTTGTACATGCTTCCCAAGATACATAAAAAACTTCATGACCCCCCCCCCCTTAGACGTATAGTCTCAGGGTGTGGGTCGATTCATGAACCACTGGGTCAATATTTGGATTATTTTTTGCAGCTTGTGGTACAAGCAAGCCCTTCCTATTTACAAGACGCTACTCACCTATGGAACTTACTTAAAGATGTTTCAATTTTTCAACCAGAAGAAATTTGGTTGTGTACTGTGGATGTCGTAGCCCTTTACACCTCAATCCCACATGGAGAAGGCCTGGAAGTTGTGGAATGGGCACTGCTTAGAGCACCAGAGATGAAAGCGAACAAGATATTTCTACTAGAATTATTACATTTTTGTCTTTATCATAGCTACTTTGATTGGGATCAAACTTACTACCTTCAAATCAATGGAACATCAATGAATTTTCAAGAGCTCCCGCTATGCAAATCTTTTTATGTTGAAATTTGAAACAGAACACATTCTCAGCAAGGAAAATTGGACCCAAAAACATATTATGTATCGATGATACATTGACGACATTTCTTTCATATGGAGAGGCCACAAATGGGAGTTAGAAAATCTGTTGGAGGACCTCAACACAAAGAACTCCAGGATTAATTTACACATAAAATTGAAAAGACTAATATCACCTACTTGGATGTTGAAATTACGATTACTGAGACAGGCTTCAAAACAAAGGTCTTCAAAAAAGCCACTGACACAAATAATGCACTGCTTTATAGCAGTTTTCACCCACCGTCTCTCAAACAACATCTTCCATTTTCTCAATTTACTAGGATAAACGTATCACTTCAGGCACAGAGGAATGGACATCATCTATACAGACTTTCAAGACTCAGTTCTCACAACGAGGATATCTGGACTTCTGGAGGAGGTATTGGAATGAGCAATACAATGGGTACATCAACTGGATCAAGCAACACTTTTGGAGAAGAATGTTAAAGAAAAAAGAATCAGGAAGTTTTTGACTCTACATTTTCCACCGCGTCACCAGCTATTAAAAGCATAATTTTAAAACAATGGGAGTTACTTAAAACAGAACCAGATGTTGGAGGACTATTTGTTAATCCCCTCTAATTTGCTTACAAAAGATCTAACAATTTAAGGGAATTATTGTCATAGCCAAAGATAGCGAATGAAGAAGCACAAAGGCATGAGAGGATGTAACAACTGCACCCATTGTAATAATGGGCTTGTGGGAAAAGTATCTCTTATCCATGGACAGGAAAAGACATCAGACTCAACCATTCAGCAGATTGTAATACACAATTTGTCATTTACATAATTAAATGCCCGTGTGGGCTTTTTTATGTAGGCAAGACAGAAAGAAAGATCAAAACAAGGATTACCGAACACAAGAGTCGCATAAGAACCAAAGCATTGCATTTACCATTGGCTATTCACTGGAATGAGTATCATCACATAATAGCTCAATTACGGTTTACTGTCCTTGAAGTCATCATTCACCATCATGATAGAAACCAGGCAAAAACTTTAGCACAACGTGAATCTTATTGGATTAGATATCTGGATACACTGAACCCCAGGGGTCTGAATGACAAATTGGAATTATCATGCTTCCTTTGAGTATTTTTGTCAAAACTAGATGTTAAGAACCTTTTTCACGCTCTTCACTGACAAATATCTAATCAAGATGTTTCTGTCAGACATTTCTGTTTCTTTTTTAACTTTTGTAAAACAGAATAGTTTGATCGGTATACTTGAAATCACACATTTTACGTTGTCTTTATATCACGTTATTTTTGTTTTTATTACTATTTTTTTTTTAAATGTATGTATGGGTGTCTGCAAGGTTGATTTATAGAAAGATAATGTGTAATGTGTTCGCACTATCTGAAGAGGTTTCACGCTCAATGATTTCACTTGTTGTATTAACAGCAATATCAATTTCTATTGAATTTATCACAATCAATGTTGTTGCCAAAAGATTATTAAAGACTTTAAGTGCAATATTGGCAGGATAACATTTTATAACATGCCTTGAATCATTAAAGACAGTCTAGTGGAAAGAGTTATACTACAGGTTCTTATTTTAAACAATTTTGCATGACAATTACAGTTCCAGAATCAGTGGTTTTTGTATTCGGATTGTAAACAGCTCTTTGTCATTTATGTAGCCTATCTTTGGACTGAAGTTTTATGTGAGAATTTCAACTATATGTTGCAATATAATCAAGTTCATCAGACCTTTCCAATTGAAGACATGTACTTATTTGTTTGTGAAACTTTATTGACACTTCAAGTGCACATAGCTTCCGGAAAGTCTGTCATTCCTTTCTTTCACCCTCTTACATCGGGGTACGTACTTCAACTAGTAAGATCTCAGGCAATCCTTTCATGGCGTTCTCGCCTTCGGTGTGTTGAGGCATCTGCACAACACACGTTGGTGTAAGCTCGCCATGCCGGGAACAATGAGGTTAGTACATTTAGACAGTTTACGTACGGGATATTTTAAAAGAGCAAGTGTGTTGATTTGCTTTTTTGACTGGATTATGCATCACTTTCTTTTCTGTTTGTTTTACCTAATAAGGGATCCAGATGCCTTTGGATTACAGCTTTATGCTTATTATGTCTGCCGTTCCATAATTGTTTAGAGGTTAGAGTTTGGCTTCTTGTTTTTTAGCATGTCCTTCACTGGTCACCAAAGAATCACTTGTCAATTCGATTTGATATTCACGCGTTTATGTGCACTATCAAGATCACTCTTTGCTTTCCTAGCTATTAGCTATAAATTATGCACAGGTTCACGTCTCTTTTTGGTGGCACAATTTCACCCATAGCTGATATTAACAGGAGTTTGAGATGGAGCAAGCACCACAATTTATCTGCTGTTCCCTATTTTTTACCACCTTGATTACAAGCATATGACTCATAACCATATTGGCTTTCCGAATAGATTATGGCTTTCACGAAATGAGGTTATAACTCTTTAAAACATTAGTTGTCTGTAATAGACTCATGGCTAAAATTATGCATTTTTGTTCATAGACACCTCTGATGAAGGGCCTGGTAATGGCCCGAAATGCATTGGGCCTGAAATGATTTGTCAGTCATCATGAAAATAAAAAGAAGCATCATCTAATTGGATGACTACGTTTTCGCAGCATTATTTATTTGACTATTTTTCAATTTGTTTTGTACATCTTGGAAATGTTCTATAGCTGTAGGCTTTCTTACCACTGTTTTTTCACCGCTGTTGATGATGATTAATTAAATCACAATGCGTAAGAAACCCCTGATGGGGACTCAGTAGTGCACATGGTGTCTAAGCGGGTAGGCTATATGAGGTTAAGAACAGATGGGTAATGGCTTGATATGTTGGGCATTTTATTCGGCTGCTGGTCAAGTGTTAAGTTGAATATCCATTGGTCTGCCTCCGATTTAGGTCCAGCTTGACTAGACGCATGCTGGAAACGTAGTACTATCGAAAAGTTTGACATTGTCGTGCACGTATGGTGAGGTGCTGGGGCTAGTAAATAATGTAATGCCATTCACAATACTCATACATCCTTAGAGATCGGTATTATTGAACTTATTCCGATAGAAGATAGCAATGTAGAAGACTCCGCTGTGGCAGTAAGTATTCTTCTGAGCACACTAAAACCATTGGTGGTTAAGTAATGACAGATTAGTCACAGTAGTGCTGTCGCTAACTTAAGAGTCACTGTAAACCATGTAGCTGGTGTTTTACAGCTTGCTGGTACATTGCTAAATGGCATGGAGTGTTGATTTCACCTTGATAAAGCTATGAACCACAGGGTTAAGATGGTGGAGATGTTTTGGCTATGGACCCACGGGGATGTAGGAATTTGTTGGTAGTTGTCTAAGGTTTATACATCTACACTGATGATGTTGGTGGTAATTTCATTATTCCAGAGGCCCCAGAAGAAGGGACTATTTTGTCCTGAAATCCATAAGGCAGCGCATGGACAAGAGGGAGTCATATCAAAAAGGACTTTGCTCATCATCAGTTTAATTTTGTATGTTGGCTTTTTTGTTGCAAAAAACAGTTTTAGAATTTATGTTAAAATGAAAGATTATTTGTGTTTCTTTACAAACCTGTACGTGATGCAACGATAATGAAAGAAGTTGTTTCATGATCACTTGGTTGTAATGTTTGTAATATAATGTAAAGTTTAAATAAATACGTTGAAATACACATTGCTGTGCACAAAGTTATTCAGGTACATGCTTACTTGAACACTAATCAAATTGTCATAATGGGGGATTGGCAGCCCCCAAATACTATGTAGCATGCACAAACAGTTTGAACACAGTGGATGGTTAGATTAACACAGAGTACATTGACGAATCAAGGAGTGCGCCACTGAAACCAAGCTTGATATTTATTCAAAGTGTTTCTGCTGCACCATCAGTGGCAGCACCCACTAGTAGAAATGACATCTTTTGAGAGTATTGCTAATACAACTGAAAATTGTGCTGATACCAAAGCATATATGTCAGAACAAGCAGCAGAAATGTATGCTCTAATCAATGCTACCAAAACCTCCGACACCCGAAAAGGGTCAATTGCTCAACAATTGAAACACCTGGAATTTATCTCAAGAAGAGAACTCGACCAGCGACTTCATGCTTCCACATTAATCCAGTACCACAAGCGCAAAAGGATTCCAAGAGGATTACAGTTAGCCATAAAACCAATGCTTTTTCGGTTTCAATTTAACAAATTATTCATGGAAGATTGGTATGCAGTGCTTAATAAATGTTCCCTGGACTTAATATTACTTTTTATTGAGCAATTGTCAAAACCATCAGAGAACTTGAGGAAGAAATCTAGAATACACAACAAGACTTGTCAAACCGAATGGAACCAGACGTCTGGAGAAATACCTTAGAACAGATCAATACCAAACTTGCCAGTTATGGAAACAAATTACAAGAACCCAATCTAAGGAAATTCAAAAGAGACACTATAGATTACAAACTTAACGAAGTATATACTTGGGCAAAAGTATATGCACAAAGAAGACCAACACGAAATCCCAATGCCTCATCTGAAGAAAGCATTGTCTCAGACCGTGACATTGTTCCATCTATAACTCCGGTTAACAAGGACGGTATACAAAGAGAAACTACAGTATCCGGACAGATAAACCCAGACAATATCGAAATTCGAACACCCTCTAACACTAAGGGGCCGATTCCGATTCAGGCCGGAAAACATACCGACCGACTCGGTAGGGGAATTTAGTCCGACCGACTTGGACCGGCGCCGCACGACCCGGGTAGTATGATGAAATGCATGTGAAATCCGACAGACTCGGACGGAATACAAAACGACCGACCGAGCCGGACGGAAACAAGCCATCCGGCCGGGAAACCACGTGAAACGAACCGACCGACACGCACTCGGATTGAACCCGAACGAAACGTTCTCGCGAACTCCGACCCGCGTAGTACGATGCTGTGCATGCAAAACACGACCGACTCGCCCGGAGCACAAGCCGTACGACCGACACGCATTCAAAACCCAGCCGAAGCAACCCAATACTACGCGACCGACTCAGTACGCCGCATATGAAACCTAGCTGACACACAACGGGAACGAGTCGGACAAGATCGCCCCCAGACAACTGCAGCGTCCTACTCGGACACAAGAACGACTCCTACATGCACCAAAAACACCAAGGAAAAATTAAAAAAAAGGGCCAAACAAGCAACCACTAAGCCAATAAATACAGGGAGGAAAAAAATGGAACAAGGACACACCTCCAACTCCACCTACATAAAGGCCACAAATCCCTACCCATGATCCCTTGCAAATTCCACTGACCTGCCAGACAGAACACCATCACACAGCAACCACAGACACACTCACAGCTCATACATCACACAAGCCACACACCATTACCACACCTACAAATAGCACCCTCACACAAAACCAGCTAAACCTACACTAACACACCCCCACTTGCACACACACACACATCAATCACCACCACCACCCATCACCATGCCCCCAAAGAAGAACCATAAGTTCCTAGATTGTGAATTGGAAGTCCTGGTAGACGAGGTCCTCAGGGTAGAGCCACAGTTGTTTGGTACATTGGTACAACAGACCCCCATGTTGCAGAAAACCAAGATGTGGGCGAGGATTGTCGACAGGGTCAACGCACAATCACCATGTTTGCGCACAAAGGAAGACATCCAGAACAGGTGGTATGATGTGCGCAGGAGGGTCAGGGACCTACTCAAAAGGACTACCTCCTCAGCCAGCACACCGGCAGTGGCCTCCTGCAAAACCAGTATACCTCAGGCCCTGGGAGGAGAAGGTACGGGCCATCCTACCACCAGTGAGCGTATACGGACTAACAGACAACCCAGAGCCTGGTGAGTACACAACTAATATACACAATATGGTGTGACAACACACACCACATCACAGTCAAGGGATAGGCAAACCATGCACACTTAGCAAATACACAGCAACCAAAAGATATCCATCCCAAGATGTGAATGCTAGTCAGACAAACACAATACCTGCCATCTCATAGTGATATGTAACTGTGTCATGACATCTACAAACCTAACAACAAATACAGCAAGGCAGTGGCACAAATAGAACCAACAAATACTCCCAGATATTTACCCACCACTAGAACACCACCTCACAGGGAAGCTCACTGAAAGGAAGGAATTCTGTGTATGCTGGTCAAGTCAGTGTAGCCAAGAGCATGATGGGAGTGGTAGTCACAGATATTGGTCACACCCACAATTGGCCCATCAACACCACTCTGAACCATGCTCACATCACAGGGAGTGGAAAACAGCTGACAAGATGGCTGACACTGGCTACTGCTGTGGGGAGCACAAGGCCCTGCTGGGAACTGGACACCAACAAACAACAGGACCACACTGTCAGCCATCTTGCCATTGCTGTCACACTCACACACACTGAAGTCCACTCAAAAGGAAGGAAGGATGGGCATGCTGGGAAGGGGGGTGTAGGCAATAGCATGATGGGAGTGGTAGTCACAGATCAACATCTCACGCCCACATGGCCCAGCAAGTTAGCACTGAAGCATGCACACCTCACAGGGAGTCAACAGCCACTTCAAAGATGTCTGACACTGGCCACAGCTGTGGGGAGCACAAGGCCCTGCTGGGAACTGGGCACCAACAAACAACAGGACCACACTGTCAGCCATCTTGCCATTGCTGTCACACTCACACACAGTGAAGTCCACTCAAAAGGAAGGAAGGATGGGCATGCTGGGAAGGGGGGTGGAGGCAATAGCATGATGGGAGTTGTAGGCACAGATATTGCTCACCCTCACAATTGGCCCATCAACAACACTCTCAACCATGCTCACATCACAGGGAGTGGAAAAGGACTCACAAGATGGCTGACACTGGGTACTGCTGGGGGAGCACAAGGCCCTGCTGGGAACTGTGCAACAACCAACAGCAGGACACCACTGACTGACATCCTGAAAGACAACTTGCACTCCTGCAATGGAAGCACGTCCCATGGTGGGATATCTGGCTGGGTGGGAAGGAGGACTCACAGCACTGACCATAGTTACAAGCACCTCCCCTCACACACCCCTCAACACTAACTCCACATAACCCACCTGGGAGAATGCAATGCCTCACATCCTAACTGAAGATCCCACAAAGAACCACCACCCTGGGTTATGCTGTGTGAAGCACAGGGACACTCTTGGGACTTGTAGCCAAACAACTGCCAGGACAACACTCCCAGCCATCCTGTCAGCACAGGCACCCCACCCCACAGGGAAGCAGAGTCAAAAGGAAGGAAGGATGGGCATGCTGGGAAGGGGGGTGGAGGCAATAGCATGATGGGAGTTGTAGGCACAGATATTGCTCACCCTCACAATTGGCCCATCAACACCACTCTCAACCATGCTCACATCACAGGGAGTGGAAAAGGTGTCACAAGATGGCTGACACTGGGTACTGCTGGGGGGAGCACAAGGCCCTGCTGGGAACTGTGCAACAACCAACAGCAGGACACCACTGACTGACATCCTGAAAGACAACTTGCACTCCCTGCAATGGAAGCACGCTTCATGCTGGGATAACTGGACTGGGGGGAGAAGGAGGCCTGGATGGCAACCAAATACCACCAATGCTGGTCATGCACACACCTCAACATTCACATTGACATGCCACAGGTTGGCAGGACAATGTGCTACACCAATATCACTCTCTGACTGTCACAATTTAGGAGAATGCAATGTCCTGGCTTACATCCAGAGGGTACAGTCACAACTGTCAGGTGTTTGAACAATTGATGCCAGTAGAAACATAACATACAATCTGTGTCTCTCGCCAAAACAGGTGATGATGGGGACACAGCAGCAGACGAGAGGAGTCCCTGTCCCAGGCTCCGGGAACACTGAGCTCACTGGTGTGGATCAGCCACTGCACACCTCGGATGGCGAAGAACCAGCTGGACCCTCCGGTGTGAGTCATCATGCAGCACCAGCAGGACCAACATCTGCACCCCCTGCACCCACCCCCTCCAACAACTGCCAACACACAGGCCACCCCTGCCAACACGGACAGACCAAGGACCACAGATGACAACAGCACAGGGACCCAGGCCCAAACTGGAGCTGGTGACAACGAGCCCAGGAACAACACCCAAGTGTGCCCACGGTCACCTGTGCGTGCCACCGCAGGTCCTGCACGTGTCGCCAGGGGTGGTGGGAGGGGTGGTAGACATAGGTCGCTCTTTGCAGAGTGGTCTGGACTGCATGATGACCCACAACTGGCATGCATCGCGGATGCGTACCAGACTAGCACCGGAGAGGTCAGCCAGGTAGTGGGGATCCTCAAGGACATACAACAGCAGCAGGCTGCCCATCATGCCCGCTTGGACTCCCACATGTCCCGTGTCGACACACGCATGTCACATGTCGAGACACACATGTCATGTGTCGAGACACACATGTCTGGCATGGAGTCCAAGTGGGACACATTGGAACAACTGACAGCGGTGCATAGGGACATACTGACATGGCTCCGCCAGATCAGCACCAACATGGCCTCACCTCCCTGTGTGCCCACAACAACTGCTGCTGAAACAACTGCAAATGCCACAGGGAGGGAGGAGGACTCTGGCAGAGAGTCCCTGCACCGCCGCAGCCTGCACCTGAGGGTCCCCCCCAAGAAGAGGGGCCGTCCGAGGAGGCCAAACTGAGAGGCCGGTGGCCATCTACATCCCCCAGGAAGCCAACACCTGTTCTGGAACTTTTCCTCTGTGTGCAAACTGCACGCCCTGTCGAAGCCAACCCAACTCTCCCACATGACATGGGGAGCTCTAGTTGGCCAAATTTATCAGATGACTGTGGACTTTACTCTGGACATTTCAGCTACCAAGACTTCCAATAAACATGGGAACTTTGGAGTCCAATTTCTATGTACAGCACCCACCATCCTGTGCACCATCCTCACACCTGTATGTAAATAAACTCACCAATACACCATATCTGCCTCTGTTGTGATTCCAACGTGGTTTTTGTCATGTAGGTGGTGATCTGCTAAATGACACTGTGCATGCTAACTGCTACAGCAAGTCCAACACCGTCATGTCAGTCATGGTGGCGTGACACATATGAGGAGACACACCACTAGGGCCACACAACACATACACACCAGGGCCATCAGACTCATCACCTATACTGATGTTGCAACGAAATACAGTGGAATGCACAGACACGCCACCTATTCACAGTCACTGTCAACTAGACTACAGGTGCAGTAAGCAAATGTCAGTCAGAAGTGTGACTACAGACAACGCACATCCCAAAGTGAAGCACAGGTTTATTACACATTTGCAACATGTTGTTTCCATTACAAATGCAAGCTAATCCAACCTGGCTGTGGCCACAAAGTCAAAAAGTGCAGAAGATAGAAAGTCCAGGGGTGTGTGGCACATCACCTGTAGGGAAACGACTGCTTCCACCTTGGAAGTTGAATCATGGATTCGGGGCATCCATGTTGATCAGACAACTCCGGCAGCACCCTGTGAAGGACAGACATGACACACAGTCAAAACCACTGAAGAACAGCACAGAACGGCAATACTCATGTCTAATACATGTCACGAGATAACTACACAAAACCAAGTTAGCATGTCAACACTGTTGGGCAGTACAGACCACCTGCAAGGACACATCGCTGCACGCATCCAGTCAAGTAGCACATGGCCACACTCCAAACAGCACCAGAGCACCACACACACATATCATGCAAACTCAAATCATTGATATTACAACCCTCTGGAGACTCACATTCAGCTGAAGAAGTTGGTGATGAGCTGTGTGCGGACATCACCATCATCATCATCATCATCTTCACTGGCATCGTGACCCAGGCCAGGATCTTCCACGGGTGGCGGACGTTGGTCATCGCTCATCCAGGATGAGAGGCAACTCCTTCCGCACTGCCAGGTTGTGTAGCATGCAGCAGACGATGACAATCTTGCACACCTTTGCTGGGGCATATGGGAGGGCCCCTCCTGTCTTGTCCAGGTAGCGGAAGCGGCTCTTCAGGAGACCAAAGGTCCGCTCAATCACCCTCCTCGTCCGACCATGTGTCTCATTGTAGCGCATCTGGGCTGGTGTCACAGGGTTCCTGAGGGGTGTCAGCAACCACGGCATGTTGGGGTATCAAGAGTCACCTACAGACAGACAATTGCACATTAGCCGATTTGAAAATGTGTAAAGGAAAACAACATAGCAGAACACACACAATGGTACAAAGTCAGTACACACCAACAAGCCAGGCACGCTGGTTCGGCATCTGTGACATCATCCTCAGGATGCGACTACTCCTCATCACGTAGGCATCGTGTGCCGAACCGGGGAAACGGGCACACACATGTGAGATGGTCATATCTGCAAGACATACCACCAGAGCATTGATCAAATGGTAATGTTTACGGTTCCGGTATGCCTGCTCATGTGCCTGTGGTGGTATCAAAGCCACATGTGTCCCATCAATGGAGCCAATTACATGTGGCATCCTCCCCATGGGCATAGAAGTCACTCTTGACGTCAGTGAGTCGTTGACGTGTTGGGAAATAGATGTACTGGTTGAGGTATCTTAACATTGCCCCCAAAACATCACGTAGCACACGGCTGAACATAGTCTGTGACATCCCACCAGTAGTTGCCACAGTGTGTTGAAAGGTACCGGTGGCAAAGAAGTGTAGGGCTGCCATCACCTTCACCTTGGGGGGCAGTGCTTAATTTGTGCTGGTGCTTTCCGGTGCTCAGCACCAGTACTTTATTGTCAGGGCCGGGGCTATAAATTTCTTTCAGGAGGTAGTGGTGGTGAACGTAATTTTTCAAAAATACAGACAGAGTGAGACGGCTTTACTTTTCCCACGTCGTGTGTGCTGCTCAGCCTCTCACTCTCACCCATTCATCAACGCATGCACTCCTGGCTGGCTGGGGACTGTATTTTAACTTTGAAGCCTTCACTAATAATAAAAAAAAAAGCAAACGGGCTCTCTACGATCTGTCCTAATTTCCGCGGTTAACCTGTCTTCCCCCCTCCCTTAGAGCAAGTTAGAGAGCCCCTTGAGGAGCGGAAGAAGGCTGGACTCTTCCATGCCTGTTACCTGTCACGTAGGCCTTCAGCAGCTCCCTATTGGTTAATGAAGGTCTAGGGAGTTGCTCAGCAGAATGCTTCTGCCAACAATAATTCTCTAATCGAACACATTGTCCCTCCACGGGGTTTCCTATAGCAAAACAAAATCATTTTTTCACGCAAACTGAAACTCCTGGCCGAGATCACTCCAGCCACGCACACATGACAATTTCTTTCAGGATGCAGAGGAGCTTGTTTATGATTATTGAACCCGCCCGCCCGGGCAGTCGAGTCCAGCCAGGAGAAATGAGTTATGAATGGCTCTGCTCACCACAGGTACCGATTGTTTTAAAATGTGAGGCATGATGCAGGCAGTGATCCTTTACCGCTTGTATTACATAGGACACATAGCTTTATGGAGCTAATACTCAGGAAATCACAGTGCCGAGAGTGTGCACGTGGATTTTAAGAACTCGAGTTTTACCTCTTAAACACTGTGCATGCGGGGGTAAACCTCTTATTTTTTCACCTTTCTGATCCTCCTGCCCTTTCTTTTGCTCCACCCTTGGGCCTCTCGTGCTGAACCGAGGTCGCTCCGCTCCTCTCCCCTCCCTTCACATCCGAGGCTTGCAGTAAAGCGCCTTGATTCCTCTTGTCATGCAATCCTTGGGCCCTCCCTGTACAAGTTGCTTTCCATCTGTTTCATCCGGTGCCTCTGCACCGCTATTCTCGGCCTCTAATGTCTCAACCAGGTCTACGTTTAAGCGCCTTACTTTTTCTGTGGGGCTCTCATACAGCCTACAGGCCCACCCCCATTACTTTCCTTTTCATGAGCCCCTAATTCCTAAACCACTGCCTGCACTACGCTCTTTTCTTCCCCCTATGGCTTTGATTTATTCCTTCACCAGCACCTGGGAATCAGAGGCCAGAAAAAGAAAACAAAACGTGCAAGGCAGAGTTTACTTTTGCAAGCAGGTTTGCAGTGATATATTTACCACAAACTAAAAGTCTAAGCCTTACTGTCATTAATACGATTTCACCAAAACCTTGCACTTGAAACTATGAGGGGCTTTATAAGCTGTTATGTGCAGCACCAAGCATGAGTTTAAAGCAGCACTGGGGCGCTAGACTGAGGGTGATTTCTTTAAGTCAGGAAAAAAGCCATCCATTGACATCTGCTACGTGATGCGACCTCACGCTCTCACAGAGATTATAGCCAGGGCCACTGGAATTATGTGATTGAGCCACCGTGGCGATTTTCACATGATTATAGATTTGCCTCACAGTGGAAGCCTCTTTGTAAAGCTGGACTAGTCAACCTTCAGTTGCTTATTGCTGTATTTGGATGTTAAACTAGTACTGAGTTGCAAGTAATGCCCACAGAGTGTTAGCAAGTTTAAAAATGATGAAACAATAAACTAATACTATTACAAAATGTGCTGCATTGTGTCGCATAATTTGCCTTTTACTTGCCACTTAATTTACTCAACCCTGCCACATAATTTGGCCCTCTCCTGCCGCATAATTCCAGTGGCCCTAACTATAGCTCTGGTCTCACTTACAACAGGCATGCCCACAGGCGTTCCAATATCCCACATTTTATCTAATTTACAACAATAACAGGCAAGTCTCTGAAAGCTCTTTTTGTCCCTTCTACTCCCTGCAAACACCATTAAAGTTCGGGTTAAACACAGTGCTCCTGTGCTGTTTAGCAACTTGAAGGTCAGAGGATAACTTCATATCAGTTTATCATAATTTAATGTCTACTTGTCCTTTGGACAAAACAGTCATTAAAACCTGCCCTTGCAAGAAATCTTGCTGTCTCGGGCGTTGGGCGATATGAATCACCCACCCCTGATTTACCTTGAGTCAGCAACAACATCATCTAAGGCCGCCCCTAGAAACGCTACCCCTTCCACTTCACACAGCCCTAATTGCAGTGCTCATTATAACCTTGTGTGGTGCGATAAAACGGAATAGTGTTTTTAACTTCGTAGAAAATGTAACAGTTCAAATCCAGACAGACACTTTGCCGCCCTTTTTTCTTTTACTTTACACAAATCTTAATAGTTGGAATAGCCACGACTACAAAATGCTGTATTTTACTTTAGTAATAGCACTTAAGGTGCTGCAGCATCCCTCCCTCGCCCCCAAATACATGTAAGCTCATTTGGCCATAAAGAAGTTTTAAAACTCTGCTTTGACACTGCACTGTTCCGTTCTATTTTGAAGAACAACACAGCCAGAATGCACTTTGGCCACGTGCTGTGAGTTTCATTAATTTTCTTAAGTGTCAGACACATTGGTGTGTTTTTTAATTCAATTCGAATTTTTTTTTAAAAAGACAAATACCAATATATAGGCTTAGTGTGATTTTCCTTCATTTTTCAGTTGCAAGGTTACTGTTTGATTGTTACAAAATGTATTGATTCATTAAACGTTTTAAGTGGTAAAATGACAGAATGCAAAACTAGTACTCAAATCTAGCAGAGCGTATTTGGCTGTTTCAAGTGTTTTGTGCATGTGTAATATTGCGTGTAGTGCATTTCGTACAGTTGAGTTTATTAACCTTCAAATGTCGCGTATACATGAAAACAAAACAGGATGGTATCAACATTCAAATGATTTTGGTCCATTGTCTCTTCTTCTATGCACCCTGTCAAACATAGACCTCTTTATAGTCTGTTGTCAATTGTATTTTGTGCTGGTTGGGGTTTGACAGCTACATCATTGTGTATTACCTTCATGTTAGGGAGCAAAAGGCCCTGTTGTATGTTGGGAACATTATTTTAAGGGCTAAGGGGTGCCAATTGGGGTAAGATGTGTTCGGTTTATTCCCATTTACAATGCACTTGTGAGAGTAAATCCCTTTCTAGAGACTTGTCCCTCCTCCATCTCTCCTTTTACTCCACCCAAGCCTCATCTTACTACTTTGATCTCCCTAATAACCCTTTCTAGATTCTTCCCTCCTCTATCCCTCCCTCGACCCATCCCAAACCTCATTTTACTACTATGATCTCCTAAATAACACTTTCTAGGTGCTTCCCTTTTCTATCCCTCCATTATACCATGCAATGAAACTAACAGACTCACATGTCCATCGCTCAAATTAGCATATATTTCCCTATATTAACTCACCACTAATCCTTTTTGGGTTCCGGAGTAGCGTGCTACTCACCGAAAAGTGCTTTGACGCCTCGTCAGGAGTGAAAGCGTTATATAAATACAATTACAATATTGGGCATATTACAGGACTGAATGATGTGCATAAATCATTACAGGTTGTGCATATACCAGGGAGGTGCATATTGTGCCTCCAGCAGAGTCAATATATTCTTTATGTAATAGATGCCTTCATAGTGGGCTTGTACCTCTGAGCTCTGTAATGTCATGTATGCTTTGGCAACAAAATGTACATATATCAATGGCGAATTCCCCAAATTCTCAGAGCAAAAGAATTGAGAAGTGTGTAAGGAGTAGTACTGTCTTTTAGTAAAAGATTGGTCTGGGGCAGTTTACGGTCAAGCATGGGGAGGCACAAAATACAACAGAAGATGATAGTCATATCAGCATTACTTTAGAGTCAGGCCTTTAATGGTCAGAAAAAATTCATTATCTTTGGTTCCAACAGTCATGACATCCAGTTTCTTTTGCGGTTTTGCCTTGATTTTATTAAGATATCCTTTCCAAGGAGCTCGAGACCAGCATGTTTAATGTCAACCATCATATTACTAAGGTAGGAATTCAAATCGGGTATTACATGTGGCTTTCAGCCGAGCCAGTTGAGGATGTGGGTGGAGCCAGTGAAGGAAGTGGGTGGAGCCAGAGGAAGTGGGTGTGGCCTCTCTCAAAAATGTGAGCACCTGCACTTCATATTTTACAAATTAAGCACTGCTTGGGGGTCAGCGCTGTAGGATACGGCCGGCCAGGCTGCAAATGTGGGTCCAACCGCACTGCCAAATCCTCAATCAGCTGCCTGGTGAAGCGGTACCGTCGGATGCTGTCACGTTCCACCATCGTTGCCAGGTCTGGGAATGGTCGATGGACAGCAGGAGCCCTGCAGTGCATAGGTGAAGAAAGCAAGATTGTCAGTCACCCCACCTATGTGCCGTTCACCATACTCAATTTCACATGATACATCATTAACAAACACAAGTACTTGATGTGTGTGTCGTTCTGTTTGGACATATATGGCACCTACATGGACATTATCTAACATCTCTGTTCAACAAGTGTTGACAACAGGTTCCAGGGTGTGCTATGGGACACCATTAGGCTGTGTCACAGTACCCATTAACTGCTCTCACGTTCCACACACATACCACAATGACATGTCTGGACAGATGCTCCACAGGCATCACAGCTCATTGACAGGTAGATTCCCAGGGACCCTGTCTTGCCACATGGACACTGGCATGACATGGTGTATCATGTACACGTCAGAAAAACAAACATGACACCCACAGGTAGTGGCCCCTGTAGCCTCTGCAGGACAGACATGGATGTCTGTGACACACACACACCATCAAAGTTCATGCACAAACCACGTGGATGTGGAGACTGTCTCCCATTGTGCACATGGAGTCAGAGACATGTGATACACAACATGCACACAGACTGTGGAGGGACATCACTATTGTTGGAATGGGCCACCCTGTGACGTACATGCCTTCCCACATGTGAGCCTGGGGGTATGTGACATGTCATACACATACACAACCTGGAAATGTGACCATGACACATGCTCAGAAATGAAAAGTTGCACACCACAGTGGTCAGGTGCACAACACACAAAGGACCCTGTCCCCATGAACACGTGCACAGCCTGGGTGTGTCTGCCCCCAAGTGCCACCCCAAAATCCACATGTTCACCCCCATACACAGATAAGGTTATGCTGCCACACATGCCTTATATACAGTGTGGACTGGGTGTGGTGTTGTAGGTGTGCCCCTGAGTCCCTGGAAAGTAAATGTGGCTGGCATAGGTTCACCAGTGACCAGCATGGTGACATATGCGTGTGACCTGTCCAGGGACGCGTTGTAGAGCAATGGACCGATCGATGTGCCCAACCGGCCCATTGCATTGTATGTGAGCGGGTACGCGTTGTATGCCTGGTACGCGTTGTACAGCAATGGACCGATCGGTGTGCCCGGCCGGCCCATTGCATTGTATGTGAGCGGGTACGCGTTGTATGCCTGGTACGCGTTGTACAGCAATGGACCGATCGGTGTGCCCGGTCGGACCATTGCATTGTATGTGAGCGGGTACGCGTTGTAGAGCAATGGACCGATCGGTGTGCCCGGCCGGCCCATTGCATTGTATGTGAGCGGGCACGCATTGTATGCCGGGTAGGCGTTGTACAGCAATGGACCGATCGGTGTGCCCGGTCGGCCCATTGCATTGTATGTGAGCGGGTATGCGTTGTATGCCTGGTACGCGTTGTACAGCAATGGACCGATCGGTGTGCCTGGTTGGTCCATTGCATTGTATGTGAGCGGGTACGCGTTGTATGCCTGGTACGCATTGTACAGCAATGGACAGAACGGTGCACACACATTGGCTGGGGCCTGGCATGGCAACGGACGCGTTTTCGAAGCTCCAACGAGTCTGATGCAGTGAATTCATTTGGCCAGCCACAACAATGTTGCAAAATCATGGGTGTCATGAAGTTGAAGATTTGAAGGATGCTGTGGGCGTGTATTAGTGCTGCTATTCCATGGATTGGTCAAATTCAGAAGATGCAAACGACTTGGACCTATCACTTTGGACACATGGGACAGTATCTGCCTCTGCAGCACACATATAATGCTGGCTGTTCCCCTGAGAGCTCACTTGCCTGCACTACATGCTCCAGGACGACATCTGCCACCAACACTGCTGCTGTTTATGCATCCTCTGGCTCCTGCAATGGCACGTACTGTGGAGAGAGCCCCAGCCTTCAGCCTTGAGGAGAACCAGGCCCTGCTGGACAGCCTCCTTCCACAGTACAGCAAGCTGTATGGGAAACCAGGGGAGCAGGTGAGTGTGCTGTCCACTGCCTCACTAATTGTGCATGTTGTCTGACTAGCAGGGCTTTCAGTGTGCACACCACTGGCTAGCATGCCCACTGAGTAGTTGTCACACCCCAAAGTGTGTAGTTACATGCACTGAACTGGTACAGTGCAGTAACAGTGCATTCCAACTAGGTTTACTTCCCATGCAATGATACCATGTAGTGACTGCTGGAAAACTGTTCATAGCCATTGTTGCCCACCTGTGTACATCCTATGCCCCTGTGATTGAGACATGTATATCCAACTGTGTGATGCACGTATATGTTGCATGTGTAGTAATGGCCTTTTCACTTTGTCATCCTCACAGGTTGATGCCCACCAGAAGCAGGAAATTTGGCTGACCATCGCCCGGAAAGTAAGATCCGTGGGGGTCTACAGGCGCAGGATCCGCAACTGCCAGAAGAGGTGGCAGGACCTTCGTGGCTGGACCCGGAGGATTGCAAGGGTCCATCTGAAGCTGTCGCCTCCTCGCAGGAGGGGCGGACACCAGACCCTGACCCCCCACATGCTCCGGATCCTGGCGGTGGTCTTCCCTGACCTGGATGGGCAGCTGAAGGACAGACAGCAGCAAGGAGGGGGTGAGTCCATGACTGCACTGTGCACTTTGTCTGACATGCTATGTGCCCTCCTCTGGCCTGGTTAAACTTCCACAGTACATCAGTCATGTGGTCCAGGACCCATGTCCCTCATTTGTGACATGCCCACTTCTCCTCTGATACGCATATGTGTGGCCCTTATAGTCGGGAAATTGTGTCATTTGGGGACTGTGTCATTGCATTTTGCTTTGCTCAAGGTGGGGGACAGCATTTGTTCTCGTGACTATGTTGTGCGATTAATGGGTGGCTCAATTGCTTACACAATGCCTAAGTTATGACATGTGATCTGGGTGTAACTTTGATATGTGGTCCGCTTGCTGCTCTGACTCACCACATGTCCCTGGGGAATTTGCCACACACCCATGCTGCTGGTGGGAACAATGTTTGGGCCTCAGGATTATGTGTATCCAGTGTGTCACACATGCTTAGCCACCTGCCTACTGTCCAGGACTCATCCCTCTTACAGGTGGAGCTGGACAGTCATGCCTACTCCAGGGCATGCAATACACTCTGTACTCCCACTCCCGTGTATCATCTGGCATGTTGTGATCAGTGAAATGTACCCTCAGGTGTCTGCCTCTGTCTCATTGTGCTGTGTCTTCGTTGTCAGGACTACTGGTATGTTTATGGGTTAGGGCTCAGCATGCCATCTGAGATATCACCATGATAGACAATACTTCTGTGACTTATAGGTGTCTGATCACTTGACTGTGCACACAGGTGTTTGTGACTGTGACTTTCAGGCAGCTGTGTTGTGATTCACAGCACACTGTGAGGTGCTCATGTTCAGAGAGTTGTGTTTCATGTCCCCCATATGTCAAGTTGGTATGACGTGGACAAATAGTAGTACAGATGATGTGGTATTTGGGGGATGGACATGTGCACTTGTCAGTCACATAACTTGCATTCCCCATGCCCTCGGATTGTGACACAGTGCAGACTGTTGTTGGCAGGCTGTCATGGCCATGTGACTTGAGACAGTAATGTATGACTTTGCACGCATTCCTGTGTCATGGCATTAAACTTCCTGAGACTGATCCTGCAGGGGAGTGACATGTGCAACATGCACCCCATTGTGGCATTGACTATCCGGACATGGGTGCATCAAGGTGTCTGGTGCTGGTATGCATCACATGCATTTCTATTTAGACTCTGGCCATCCCTTTATCCGGACCCCTGCACTGACTCAGTGGCAAGAGATGTGATGTGTGCATGTTCACATACTTCACCGTGTTCCCTGCAATGTCCAACAACTGTGTAGGTGGTGCATGTGTCCGCACTGGGGTCTTACCATCAGACAGGCACCAGACAGATGGGTGCAAGGGCAGGAGGGGTGTGAGTCCCATGGTTGACCATCAGACTGACAATTGGCTTCCCGAATCTGTGTGGGGACTTTAGGCAATGTTCAACTAAGGATGCCAGGGCTTGCTCTGTAATGTGCTGTACTTACTGTGGTGTGTGCGGTCAGTGCAGGTGACTGATGTTTGTCTGTTTCCCTAATTGTTTGCAGATACATCCACGGCCACAGGAGGGGACAGCTCCACGGACCAGGAGGAGCAGCGGAGCCAGACTGGGTCAGCATCGGACGAGTGGTCAGAGGGACCCAGTGGCACGGAGGGCGAGGGGAGCCACACCGAGGAGTCCTCAGCACCATCCACCTCAGCTGAGGACCACAGCAGCTCGGAGGATGACTCCCTTGTGGAGGCGGGTGTCAGCAGCCACCAAAGGCCAGCTAGTCTGTCTGGCCCCGCCACCACCACCACCACCGCCCTCCCATTGGCTCCCATTCCTGAGGTCCGTGGAGGCTCCCGTACTCGGGAGCGTGTCTCCTTCGTGCCAGGCACCGCACCCCCTGCCCCTGTGTCCCCTGCTGTCCTGATTGAGGAGTCTGTGTACCTCCTTCGGCAGCTCCATGTAGGGCAGACAGCAATGCTGAGTGTCCTCCATGCACACACCACTCTGTTGACACAGCTGGTGTCGCTCATGGAGGGCATCTCGACGGGTATGTCTGCCCTACAGAGGAGCAATAAGTCCATGGACTCCTCCCTGACGGCAGCAGTGTCCCTCCTCCAACAGTCCCTCACCCCTCCCACCTCTGCCCCATCCACACTTCCTGCCCCCTACCTGTCCAAAGCACATGCACACCTGCACAGTCACCCAAACACACAGACACGAGCAGCACAGACACACCCAAGAGAAAGGCAAGACGTGCAGACAAGCATCCTCAGGGGACTGATACCACAGACACAGGGGATGGGGAACACACACACACAGGCAACCACAGTCACTCCGCAATCCTCAAGATCCTCTCCATCCAAGACCCCTTCCCTTGCCTCACCTGCAACCCCACCTGATCAGCAGCTCTTCCTCAGTGACCTCGGCCTCTTCCCCTCCAATCCCGCTGATCCAGCATACCGGGGAAGAGGAAGTCCACCCACACAGAGGGAGTGCCCTCGCCCCCGGACACCCTCCCCCAGGTGCAGGCAGAGTGAGCCCCCCACCCGCAAGTCCCCCGGTCCCGGAAGAGCAAGACCCTGCCACCGCCCTGCAAGTCAACCACCCAGTCTCTCACCTCCATCCCCCAGGCCACCACTCCACAGGTTCCACCGCCACACCCTGCCCCAGGTTCCCCCACACACCGATACTGCATCCCCAAACTGCTTAGGCCCTCCCCCTGCCACTTGCTCTTCCACCCCCAAACCAGACGCTCTGCCTGTTTGTGCCACTGGTGTGGAGACCGTGTCCCCCCTCTGTCCTGCCCAGCTCTTCTGCCCCCTTCCACTACCTTGGAGTCATGCACTGCGGTGGAGTCCACAACCACCCCGTCTGACTCGGGCACTGCATTGGGGACCCAGTCCACTCCATCTGACCAGCCCACTGCAGTGGTTGCAGCACCAACACCATCTGACTTGAGCCCTGCGGTGGTGCCAGCCCCCTGAGTCAGACCCCTCCACTGCAGTTGCCGGTGACACTCCTGCACCCACCTCCCCTTCACTGCCTCCTTCTGGCATCCCCTGATCCTGTCCCTGCGGTGCCTGGCCTGCCCCTCGTATGCCCCTCCAAGGGGGATGTCCCCTGTCCGTACCTGTGCAGGCAAGCAATTGTTGACAAGTTGTCACACATCACCCTGTTGGGACTGTATATTTGGACTGGCCATTGGCCTTAGTTTATTTTGGACTTTTGATTTGAGTTGCACACTTGCTGAATAAAGCCTCTTTTTGTTTACTTGTGGTTAATCTTTGGAGGTACATGATGTAGATGTGTGGAATCATGCATTTGCTGTTGTAATAGTGTTCAGATCAGGTAAATGAAGTTTTGCTGTGATGGGCTCCATGTGGTCCATGGGATATGTGTCCTAATCTAGTCTGGATCTATAGCATCCTTTGCTGCAGTCTGAGGGTGTAATGTTCAGCATTTGACACAGGGATGTACGTTTAGCATTTGTAGATTACCATCTTTGTCCTACACTGATGCACATCTGGTGGGCTTACCACTGTCCAATGTTCCTAGTACCCTGACTGTGTGCCCGTCTCCAATGGACATGCAGTTTGGCACATCAAATTTGGAGGACTCATCTGTGTACACAGTGCAAGTTGCTTGACACGTGTCTTGGGTGTATGCAGATGACTGACGTGACACTCCCGTGCCCAGGCTGATATGAGCAGAGCCTTCAGTGTGTTGTAGTTGTTGACTCACTGACCGAGTGTTCTGCTGACAGGTTTGAGTCGTGCACAGACAAGGTTTGGCACAGCTGACCTTCCACAGGAGTAGAGTGCCCTCATGGCAGTGCGTGATTCCGTGATATAGGCTGTGCCCGTGTTGTGTGTTGTGTAGGCATGTCTGTGCGTGTACCCTTCTCCTTTTCCTACACAGGCTGTGTCCCTACGGATGTTCCTGTTTGTGATGCTTGCTGAGTTGTTCTGTGTTCATCCAGCATCTTGGACCTGGTTTCTCCGGGATGTGGGTGCATGGCAAACTAATGTTAATGAGGTTGTCATCCCTAGTTGTCTTTGTTGTCAGGGCTGGGGATGTGGGCAAACGCAGATGGGACACAGTCAAGATTCCTCTTGGCACTTGTTGGTTACACGAGTAATGTGATTTTCTGTTTGTGTATGCTTTCAGTGATTGTGACACGTTGTGTGTGTGACTGCTGCCACTCCTCAGGGTCAGAGCTGCAATGTTGGAAGTTGTCTATGTGTGTCCTTTGTGGGTCAGCTTGGCTTCTTCATTGGTGTGTGATAATGGCCAGGATCCCATTGTTTGGGGTGGATTTGACGTCATGCCCATGTACGGCATACTGTGCAGTGTGTCAGACATTCACAAGTATTGTTGACTGGCATTGTGTGATGGGTTTCTGCACCTTATTTCCCCCCACCACTGGGATTTTCATGGGTGCATGTGCAATGTCAGCAGTCCATGTGAGCTTCACTGCTGCACATTGGTGGAGTACAAGGTGTGTGTCATTGAGTGTGTGCAAATGTGAGTTGTTGCACGGCTGGGGCACTACCTCCATGTTGTCCTTGGCTGGCAGGCCATGCTGAGTGCTTTGTGCTTGTATAGGTGTGATGGTAGTTTGTTGCTCAGGACACATGGCTGTGGTTCACAGTGTGGATGACATCTACCTTTGCCATCACAGTGTGATTGTCATGCAGGCTAGTGTCACCACAATGTGGGGTCCCTGGGGGAGTGCTGTGGTGGTTCTGTCTCTTGCTGTGTTTGTTGCTGTTCCTACAAGCTTGTGTGACATGTGTAATTTGGGCTCCCTCTCATCTCACAACGCCTGTTTGCCCACATAGGGAATCCAATCCCTGAGTTAGTTTTGTATGTGACTGTGTTGACATCTGTGTATTAGTGAATCTGGCCTCCTCATGTGTTGTGTGTTTGCCTGGGGACACTGGCACACAACCCCCTCACCTGTTGTGTATGATATGCAGTGTGAGTCTGCCTGTTTGTGTTTGTGCATTTGCACCACTGCATTGGCATATCTTTAGTTTGCCATTGGCTGTATGTTGTTTGTTGGCTTTCCCCTGCTGGCCCTGGGACTGCTAGGTCATCAGTCAGCACATTGATCATGGTTAGTATGTCCCATTGCTGCCATGGTATGGTATTTGTTCACATGACATCTACAGTCTCCACAGGATATCTACATTTGTGTGTCCATTGCTGCAGATATGTGGGTCTGCATTATGATGCTCACTTCTGTCATTGTGTTATTTGTGAATGTAGACAATGTGGGCCCCCATGGCTGATGTTTGTGTGCACATGGCTAGAACGATGTGTCATTGGCACTGCACTGCTTGCCTCACACAATCTATGTTGCTATGGGACACAAGCACTACAATGCCACTGTAGTGTTTGGTGTTGTGTGGCCAGGAATAATCCCTGCATTTTTGGTTTAGCAGCTTTTACCAGGACTACACTTACCTTTTGGGCACTGTGGTGATGGGGCTTAGGGCCCCATTGCCACACTGTTCAAAATGTGCTTCAGCTATGGAGCACACACTTACCTTTGGCCACTGTGGTGATGGGGCTTAGGGCCCCATTGCCACACTGTTCAAAATGTGCTTCAGCTATGGTGCACACACTTACCTTTTGGCCACTGTGGTGATGGGGCTTAGGGCCCCATTGCCACACTGTTCAAAATGTGCTTCAGCTATGGAGCACACACTTACCTTTTGGGCACTGTGGTGATGGGGCTTAGGGCCCCATTGCCACACTGTTCAAAATGTGCTTCAGCTATGGAGCACACACTTGCCTTTGGGCACTGTGGTGATGGGGCTTAGGGCCCCATTGCCACACTGTTCAAAATGTGCTTCAGCTATGGAGCACACACTTGCCTTTTGGGCACTGTGGTGATGGGGCTTAGGGCCCCATTGCCACACTGTTCAAAATGTGCTTCAGCTATGGAGCACACACTTGCCTTTTGGGCACTGTGGTGATGGGGCTTTGGGCCCCATTGCCACACTGTTCAAAATGTGCTTCAGCTATGGTGCACACACTTACCTTTTGGGCACTGTGGTGATGGGGCTTTGGGCCACATTGCCACAGTGGTCATGATCTGCTTGCATTGTGTAGGCCACACACACAATTATGTGTGACACATGTGTTAGGGGGTCACATTGTATGTTCAATGTCATGTTCAGTGTTGTATGCATTTGACACAGACCACACACGCTTGTCATGGTGTTGGGGGTGGGATGTAATTTACAGACAGTCCTTATGTGGGAGTATGCTAGTTGTGTCATGCATTACCCGTCCTATGAGTAGGGGTGGTTGTAGTGACAGGCATCCTGCCCCCATGAGTGGGGATGGTAGTAGTGGTAGGCATCCAGCCCCCCATGAGTGGGGATGGTAGTAGTGGTAGGCATCCAGCCCCCCATGAGTGGGGATGGTAGTAGTGACAGGCATCCTGCCCACCCTGAGTGTGGGTGATGTTAGTGGTAGGCATCCATCCCCCTATGGGTGGGGATGGTAGTAGTGGTAGGCATCTAGCCCCCCATGAGTGGGGATGGTAGTAGTGGCAGCCATCCAGCCCCCCATGAGTGGGGATGGTAGTAGTGGTAGGCATCCAGCCCACCCTGAGTGGGGGTGGTGTTAGTGGTAGGCATCCATCCCCCTATGGGTGGGGATGGTAATAGTGGTAGGCATCCAGCCCCCCATAAGTTGGGATGGTAGTAGTGGCAGCCATCCAGCCCCCCATGAGTGGGGATGGTAGTAGTGGCAGCCATCCATCCCCCCATGAGTGGGGATGGCAGTAGTGACAGGCATCCAGCCCCCTATGAGTGGGGGGTGGTGACAGGCATCTAGCCACCCATGAGTGGGGATGGTAGTAGTGGTAGGCATCCAGCCCCTATGGGTGGGGATGGTAGTAGTGGCAGCCATCCAGCCCCCCATGAGTGGGGATGGTAGTAGTGGTAGGCATCCAGCCCACCCTGAGTGGGGGTGGTGGTAGTGGCTGCCATCCAGCCCCCCATGAGTGGGGATGGTAGTAGTGGTAGGTATCCAGCCCACCCTGAGTGGGGGTGGTGTTAGTGGCAGCCATCCATCCCCCATGAGTGGGGATGGCAGTAGTGACAGGCATCCAGCCCCCATGAGTGGGGTGGGAGTGGTGGCAGGCATCTAGCCACCCATGAGTGGGGATGGTAGTAGTGGTAGGCATCCAGCCCCCTATGGGTGGGGATGGTAGTAGTGGTAGGCATCCAGCCCCCCATGAGTGGGGGGTGGTGGCAGGCATCTAGCCACCCATGAGTAGGGGTAGTTGTAGGGTGGTGTTGGTGGTAGGCATCCATCCCCCTATGGGTGTGTATGGCATTGGTGTTGGCCATCCCACCCCTATGGTTCTGCTGTTGCTTGTGTACGTCATTTGTGCATCCCTATGTGTGTGTGACATATTTCGGGTACGTGTCGTTTGTTTGTGTTGTGGGTGTTTGACTTACCGTCTCCGCTGTACGCGTCCGTGCCGGTCCCGGTAATAGATGTAGAGTATTGGTAGGACCTGCGCGATGGGATTCATGGTTGGTTCGTCTCGTTCGGGTTTCTCGTGTCTTCGACTCGTACTCGTCGCTGGCTTGTTCGTCTCGTCGCCGTGGATCGTCTTGTGGCGCGAATCGGAGCTTATGTGCAGCTCTCCCGGATGCTCAAACGTGCCGTACGTAGCGACGAGTTCGGCGCGTACGGGAGACGCATCGTACTACTCCGGCCGGAAGGTGCTGTGTATTTGGTTCCGTGCGACTCGATTCGGCGTTTACGGATCCGGCTCGGGCGGGGAACAGGAGCTGGAACGGGTAAGTACGGCTCGCTCGGAATCTGGGCTGTTATGCGCATCATACTTGTTCGTTCGGTAGAGTGTTCGAGTCGGTCGGAAAACACGCGTTCGGCTCGTATTTTATCCGAACGAATACTGTTAGGTGCGCTTCCGGCCGACATCGGAATCGACCCCTAAGTCTTTTTTATTGAAGGGCCAGGACCCAGTACAACCTCCAGATCAAACGACCATAAAATCACTGGGAACCACTCAAAAACACGCAGAGGAAAGAGAAAAGGACAAAGAAAAAGTCAGAAAAAACCTAAGGTGATAGAAACCTTAGTGATCAATATTTCTTCCCAGCTTCTTTCACCTAAACAACTGAAAATCTTAAATAAAGGCACCTCTTTCATACCTGTATACCACACGAATCTTCAGGAAGCAGAGATTACATTATTTAGATTCATGAGATCATTAAGACTACAGCATTTTTTTGATAATCTAGTTACGAATGAAAAGACTTTGGAAGAAACAGAATATGTGGAATTTAGAAGCAAAAGTACTTTCATGCCACTGGTGTCACATAAAATGCTGGACACATTCGAGACATTAGTCAAGAACTATCTGAATACCATTGATTTCAAAACTTGCAAAAATCCAATTTAACCAGATCCGAGAGTCATATACTAAAGCAACTATCTAACAATCACCATTTGGTTTTTCAAAAAGCCTACAAAGGGGGTGCACTGGTTGTCAAGGACAGTACGTACTGCAACAAAAAAGTGTTGGAGCATTTATCATACAAATCCACAGTATTTGAAATTGGACCACGACCCCACGTTTGAAATCAAAGCTGTGTTGATGAAAAAATTTGGATAAAGCAGCGGATATGAATTGGATTAACTCGAAAACACATAATTTTCCCATCAAACAATTTCCAAAGCATCCGTACCTGTACATGTTGCCAAAGATACACAAAGATCTTGTATACCCTCCGTTCAGGCCCATTGTCTCAGGATGTGGGTTATTGTTTGAACCACTAGGCAAATATATTGACCACTTTTAACAGCCGATATTGCGTTTGTGGAGATCTTATGTGCAGGATACAACTGATTTTTTATCACGTCTGATCAACATGAGTCTGGAAAATATGGAGAAGTGGCTACTATGTACCATCGATGTAACATCGTTATACACCTCCATTCCGCTCAAAGATGGATTAGAAGCAGTTGAATGGGCTCCATTGAACCAAACTTAATTAAGAGCCAACAAAGTTTTCTTATTGGAACTACTATTTGCAACATAGCGACTTTCACTGGAAGAATGAATTTTTCTTACAAATAAGCGGGACCTCCATGGACTTTGGGGGGGCCCCAGTATATGCAAATATTTTTATGGAACAGTTTGAACAGGAACACATCTTTGATAACATCACATTGAGTGATCATTTGGCTATCTATTGTCGTTATATTGATGACATTTTTCCAATATGGTTGAATTCAGAGGAGTCACTAAGGCACAACATCGAAATTCTGAATACAAGAAACAATAGGATCAAATTCACGTATACAATCAGTGATTCTAAATTACCATTTCTTGATGTTCTGATAGAAAAGAGCAGCAGTTTATTGAACACCAGCGTAAATACAAAGCCAACAGACAGGAATAACGCCTTACACTACCAGAGTTTTCATCCACCACATCTTCTGGAGAATTTGCCATATTCACAAATGATGAGAATTAACTGCATTTGCTCTCAGGAAGACACATGTGACGCAGCCATAATTAGCACCAAACAAAGATACCTGGAGTTAGGTTATCCACCAATCACCGTTGAGAAAGCTGAAGAACGCTTGCAATTGATAGAACGCAAAGATCTATTAACCAAACAAATCAAAATAGAAACTAACCAGATGGTGTTCATATCTAAATTCTCCACAAAATCTAGAAGCATCAACAAAGCAATTTATAGATGTTGGGAGTTATAACAGACAGAACCTGACTTTAAAAGTTCCTTCATGTCCAGACCGTAATTCGCCTATACAAGAACCAGACATTTGAAAGAACTGTTGTCGGCAAGCCATGAGAAATCTTCACCAAATTATCAAGGCATGAAGAAGTGCATAAATTGTAGGGGTGGGCGGAATTTGCGTAGTTGCGCTACGCAAAGATCCGCGAAACGGTAAAAAATCTCCGCGAGCACGCACAGGTTCCGTGAACACGGGGAATTGCTTGTTCCGCCTGTTCGCGATGCTTTTTTCCTGTTCGCGAACGCTGTTTGCATGCTCGGGGAGAAATATCTCGCAAACACGCATTTTGAAAGCGCGAACAAGCAAAAAATTCCGCAAAGACACGGATCGCGGAATTTTTGGCAACTCCGCGTTCTCCGCGGAACGCAAAATTACCCAAATTCCGCAAATTTCGCGAGCGGAACGGAATTTACCGCACGGGCCTAATGAATTGCACACATTGTAACAACGTGGTTGAGTGTAATAACATCACTCATCCTCGTACTGGTGAGAAAACCATTCTCAAACATACGTCAGACTGCAATACTATGAAAGTGATTTATTGTATCAAATGTCCCTGTGGACTTCTCTATATTGGAAGAACAGAAAGTAAAGTAAAAATCAGGATAGGAGAACACAAGAGTATGATCCGAAACAAGAACACCAACTATAATTTAGTAGTGCACTGGCTGGAACAGCGTCACAATATTGCGCAATTACGATTTTTGATTATGGAGGCTCTGAAACCTAAGGAGGGTACAGACCCGAGCAAGATACTTTTACAAAAAGAAGTTCAGTAGATCAAAAAATGTAATACTATGCTGCTGCTAGGACTGAATGATAAATTGGACATGGGTTGTTTTTATGAGGAAACATCAATAAGCATATATTCTACATTGCTGTCATGCAGGTACACAGACTTTAGACCTGTAGGAGATCGTATTTACACTCATAAAGCAGTCATTACCTTCAAGGTCAAACACACACAGTTCATAAACTAAAATGATGGCTGTGCAATCTAGGGTTGCATTTTGGTTTAATGATAATCTTAGGTTCTACATGTTTAACATTTTTTGAAAATTGTGACACCTGTATGCTTTCTGTTGTTTAAGGCAATTGGGTGAACATTCATCTCACCAGTTACTCGTTAGATGGAATTGCCACAGGAACAAGGATGTGATTGTTATATGTAAACTGCTGTGTAGGTACGTGTTGTCCTTTGTGAAAGAACCGGTTAGATTTTCACTTCATGGGTTATTATTAAGGTTGATCCACCGTTGATGACATGCACCTTATTTGAAGATGGCTGCTATAGGAACTCGAGAGTGGAGGCTTATATTGTTGCAGTCAGACTAGTTGTAAATATGGATATCCATCATGGTCATATGAATGTACATGAAGGTAGGGGAAGTAATAATCTATTATACACATTTTTAGATTACTCGTGTGAAGGTTTATTATCATGTTAAGATGGCCGCCGTAGTTCACTGGAGTATCACAACTGGTTAGGAAAGGGGGCGGAGTCGGTGTTCGATTGATTCAATGTTGATGACATGCTTCTTACTGGAAGTTGGCCGCCATGGGGATTTGTGAGAGGAGGTCAGAATAGTTGTAAATACGGATTTCAATCACGGTCAGATTAATGCATACAAAGAAAGAGGTAGTAATAATCGACCACTCGCGTTTTTAGATCTCTCGTGTGAGGTATAGTATCATGTTAAGATGGCCACAGCAGTTGACTGGAGTAACATAACTGGTTAAAAAGGGGGCGGAGTTGGTGTTCGTCGTTATAGTCCATCATCCAGCTATGGAAACTAACAGAACACTTGTCGGGAACTCGTGGAAAGAGACAGTCGGATTACTGGTGATACACGCCACATGACTAACCGGGTAGGCTATATGAGGTTAAGAACAGATGGGTAACGGCTTGATATGTTGGGCATTTTATTCGGTTGCTGGTCAAGTGTTATGTTGAATATCCATTGGTCTGCCTCCGATTTAGGTCCAGCTTGACTAGACGCATGCTGGAAACGTAGTAATATTGAAAGGTATGACATTGTCGTGCACGTATGGTGAGGTGTTGGGGCTAGTAAATAATGTAATGCAATTCACAATACTCATCCATCCTTACAGATCGGTATTACTGAACTTGTTCCGATTGAAGATAGAAATGTAGAAGACTCCACTGCAGATTCTGTTGAGCACACTAAAACCATTGATGGTTAAGTAATGACAAAATGAGTCACAGTGGTGCTGTCGCTAACTTAAGAGTCACTGTAAACCACATAGATGGTGTTTTGCAACTTGCTGGTACATTGGTAAATGGCATGAAGTGTTGATTTCACCTTGATAAAGCTATGAACCACAGGGTTAAGATGGTGGAGATGTTTTGGCTATGGACCCACGGAGGTGTAGGGATTTGTTGGTAGTTGTCTAAGGTTTATATATCTACACTGATGATGTTGGTTGTAATTTCATTATTCCAGAGGCCCCTGAAGAAGGGACTATTTTGTCCCAAAATGCATAGGGCAGCACATGGACAAGAGGGAGTCATATGAAAGAGGATTTTGCTCATCATCAATATAATTTTATATTTTGGCAGTTTTGTTGCAGAAAAACTGTTTTCGAATTTATATTAAAATGAATGATTATATGTGTTCTTTACAAACCTGTACGTGATGCAACAATAATGAAAATAAGTTGTTTCATGATCACTTGGTTGTAATGTGTCTAATATAATGTCAAGTTTAAATAAATATGTTGAAATACACATTGCTGTGCACACAGTTATTCAGGTACATGCTTACTTGAACACTAATCCAAAAGCATTAACTTGCCAGGTCGACATGGCAGTTTAAAACTGCACACACAGGCTCTGTAATGGAAGGCCTGAGACAGGTTTGAAGGGCTAACTTAAGTGGGTGACTCAACCAGTGCTCCAGGCCATCTAGTAGCATTTAATTTACAGGCGCTGGGCACATGTAGTGCACTTTACTAGGGACATATAAGTAAATTAAATATGACAGTTATGGATAAGCCAATGTTACCATATTTATAATAGAGAGCACATGCACTTTAGCACTGGTTAGCAGTGATAAAGTGCCCAGAGTCCTGGAGCCAGCAAAAACAAAGTCAGCAAAACAGGAGGTCAGAAAGCAAAAAGTCAGGGGAAGCACACCAAGGATGCCAGATGTAACATGTTTCCCCCCCAGCTGAATGTGAGGAAAGCTACCCAACCCATGCGGAATTACCTGGAGAGACCATCAGCATTGGTGTGGTCTGTTCCAGGACTATGTTCCAAAGTAAAGTCCATTTCCTGTAGGAAGATGGACCACCTCAACAGTTTGGGATTCTCACCCCTAATATGCATTACCCATCTGAGGGTTCAGTGGTCTATATAAACCTAGAAGTGAGTGAGTGAGTGACCAAACAGGTATGGCCTCAGCTTCGTCAGTGCCCAGACCACTGCAAAGGCTTCTCTTTCTATAGCACTCTACCTCTGTTTCCTGGGAAGTCGCCTCCTACTGATGAAGGCTACAGGTTGATCCAGGCCCTCTTCATTTAGCTGCGAGAACATAGCCCTTACACCATGGTCTGAGGTGTCTGTCTGTATGATGAATTCTTGGGAGAAGTTAGGGGCCATGAGCACGGGCGTCCTAAAAGCTTTCTGGCATGCTCTATCCAGATCACCTGACATGGCTGCTTCCTGGAAGTCAGCTCTGTCACAGGGCAACAATGGTGCCATGTCCCCTGACAAATCTCCTGTTGTAGCCAGTGAGACCAAAGAAGGCTGTCATCTC
Source organism: Calotriton arnoldi (assembly GCA_963921515.1). Taxonomy (NCBI): domain Eukaryota; kingdom Metazoa; phylum Chordata; class Amphibia; order Caudata; family Salamandridae; genus Calotriton; species Calotriton arnoldi. The sequence goes on along the minus strand of CAWUFW010009058.1, from coordinate 644,425 downwards.
TGTCTGGGTCTTGGGGGGTTCCCAAGCCAGAATGGTTTCAAATTTGGCCTGGATGGGCTGCACTTTGCCACCTCCCACTTGAGGACCAAAGAAGACCACTATATGGCACTTACTGGCCTTGATAACCAGGCCTGCACTCTGCAGAGCCCGAAGCACTTCCTGGAGGTGGTGGCAGAGGTTGTCCTCCCAGCTAGAATTGAAGGCTTCAATGTCGTCTAGGCAGGCTACACTGAGGTTCCCCAACGAAGCACCTGGTTGACCAACCTCTGGAAGGTGGCAGGGGAGTTCTTCAACTCAAAGTGCATGACCCAGAACTGAAAGTGCCCTTCTGGGGTACAGAAAACACAGACCTCTCTTTGGTCTCCGCGGTCAAGGCAATCTGTCAGTACCCAGACGTTAAATCAAATGTGCTGAGGAACTTGGCAACTCCAAACCGATCTATGAGCTCATCAGCTTTGGGGATAGTCAGTCTTTGGGACTACATTGAGCCCCAGTAATTCACACAGAACATAAGTTCAGGTGTGACACCTGGAGGGGCAGTCTTGGAGACAAACACCACTGGGCTGAAAAAGGGCTGTTTTAGGGCTCAATGACCCCTAACTCCAGCATCTTGGAGACTTCCTCCTTACTGATGGCTCTCACCTTATCAGACAACCTGTAAATTTTGTTCTGCATAGGTATGCTGTCCACAGTATTAATATCATGGGTACACCATGTAGTGAGTCCTGGGGTAAGTGAGAACAGAAGCAAACATCCCCAGCAACTGGTGTCAGTCTTTTCGTTGATCTAGGGTCAATGTAGGGGAAAGACTGACACACTCCACTGACCCATCCTGCTACTTGGAAGAAAGGAGGTTGGGGAGACGTGCACTGTCCTCATCCACCCCATCATGAGTAACCAGGAGCATGGTAACCTCAGAACTCTTGAAGTGGGGCTTGAGGCGATTGTCATGAAGGACCCTTAAAGGGCTTCTGGGAGTCTTGAGGTCTACCAAGCAGGTTACCTCACTCTTACACTCCTTCACCTCATAAGGCCCAGACCAGTGGTATTGCAGGGCCCTGGGCTCCTTGGGCTCCATCACCCACACTTTTGACCAGGCGGAAACTCAATCAGAGTGGCATTCTGGTCATACCAAAGATTCATGTCCTCCTGACTGGCTTCCAGATTCTCCCGGGCGAGTTTCTGGAATTGCACTGTCTGGTCGCGGAGTGCCAGTATGTAGCTCACTACATCCTGGGGGGCTCTACTGGGAGCTTGCTCCCAGCTTTCCTTCACCAAACTGAGAGGTCCTCTCATGAGGTTCCGATACAGAGGCTCAAAGGGCTAAAGCCACTCCCCTTCTGCGGTACCTCCCTGTAGGCAAACAAAAGGCATTGCAGGAGGACATCCCACTTCCACCTCAAGGGCACTGGTAGGCCCATAATCATGCTCTTTAGGGTCCTGTTGAGCCTTTCAGCAAGTTCATTGGTTTGTGGGTGGTAAGGAGTGGAGAACTTGTAGGTTACCACACACTCCTTCCACATGGCCTTCATGTACCCTGACATGAAGTTGGTACCCTGGTCTGATACCACCTTCTTGGGGGAACCCAGATGGGTAAAGATCACCATCAGTGCCCTGGGCATGGCAGGCTCAGTCACAGTTCTTAGAGGGATAGCTTCCGTTTACCGGGTGGAATGGTCCAGCAAGACCAGAACGAACTTGTTGCCCATGGCTGTTCTGGGGTCCAGAGGCCCCATGATGTAGATGCCCACCCTTTTGAAGGGGGGTGTCAATGACAGGAAAAGGTTGCAGGAGGGCCATGCAGTTCCCCCCTGACTTACCTCTGAACTGGCAGGTAGGACAGGACCTACAGAACGCATCTGAGTCCTTCCTCATTTGAGGCCTGTAAAAGTGGGTGGCAAGCCTGCTAAAGGTCGTGCCCCAAATGACCTGCCAGGGGTACATCATGAACCAGCCCCAGTAGGAATACCCTGTGTCACTGGGGGACCACCAACACACAGGTTGCACCAGGCTCCGGAGTCTTAGGCTCACTTTAAAGGAGACCATTCTCTCAGTAAATCAGGTTTTTGGTAAAGGTGTCACCATCTGCTTGAGTTTCAGCCTGCTGCCGAAGACCCACAAGAATAGGGAATTCCCTCTTTGCTTTGCAAAACTCCTCCCTGGTGGAACCCCCTTCATGCTGCCAGTTGAACAGGTCAGGCAGGTTTCCTAGTTCAGCCACATCCTCTCCTGCAGTTTCTGGGGCATCCCTCTCAGGGTCAGCCTTCTCCCAGACCATGGGAATTTCAGGAGTGGGTTTCCCACACCCCTTGCCCCTCCTCTTCTTAGCAGGCACCTGAGCCATGCTCCAGGTCCTCCTGAATACCCTCTCGGGATGTCATGAACCATGTGGCCAGGCGCACACACTCAGACAACCCTAACATCTCCAACTGGGACCTGAGCTCCAGCTCATCCCAGGCGGCATGCTCCAGGTCATTGCCAAGAAGACAATCCACAGGCATGGATGGACTCACAGCTACCTTCAAGGAATCTGAGATCCCGCCCCATTCAATTGGAATCAGAGCCACTGGGTAGTGGCTCTTACCGTTGTCAGCTGCAACAACTTGGTGGAACACATTAGTGACTACCTGCTCCGGAGACACCAGTTGATACCTGATAGTTGTCATGATGGCTCTAGTGTCTCTCAGAGCCTCCATCCTCTGCTTATTTATGGTGACACACTGCCTTTATTTCTTAGTATTACTAGGCATGTGAGTTCTTTGCACATCCTCTCTGTTACCCAGGGACACTAGGGTGACATTTACTCTGTCCCCCACACTATCTGGGACAATCTCCTCCACAAGCGATACACTAGCCAACCCTGTCCACCGGTGGGGGTCTGTGCCCGCTTAGGACACTTGGCACCACCCTTGAAGTGCCCTTCCTATTGGCATTCAAAGCACTTAGGGGGTGCCTTCCCTGAGGACCTACTGTCAGGTTACAATCGCTTTTTCTTCTCAGTGAGGGGATGGGAGTCCTGACCCGAGCAACTATTTTGGGACCCTTTTGAGAAACCCTTGCTTTTATTTTTGTCCCCCCTTCTTCTTCTGGTGAGGCCCTGCCCACCGTTGTGGTGATCCCCCCGATACTTTCTTGTGGACCCTGGTGCTGACCCAGCGGTCCGCCTCCTTAGCAAACTCCCTGGTGTCAGAGAGCTTACTGTCAATCAAGTGTTGGTGCAGATATGGAAAACAAAGACTGAACATGCGCTCTTTTACAATCAAGATACACAGTCCCTGATAATCCTTGACTTCACTGCCCTTCACACAACCAACCAGTGCCTTGCAAAAAGAATCAACACAATCCACCCAGGTCTGTTGGGATAGCTTCTGACTGTCCATGAACATCTGCTTATACTTCTCTTGTGTCAAGCCATATTTTCTGATCAGGGCTTCTTTCATGGGGGGATACCTCATCGTGTCACCGCCATCTTGGCCCAGTATGGTGTTTCTCACCTCACTAGGGATGTGCCTCCACAGACTAGCCCTCCAATTCCCCTCAGGGATTTTGTGCATCTGCAGGGCGATCTCATAAGCCTCAAATCATCTATCTATGTCATCTCACAACACAAAGTCAGGCATCAGGCCTTTAGGAATGTGGACCCTCTTGTCAGAGGGCACTGAAGAACTGCTTCCACCACTGTACTCCACTTGCTTAGCTCTGGTGTCCTATTCCTTATGACTTATCTCGTAGGCCATCTTTCTTTCCTCCATGGCTAATTACTTCTCCTCTAAGGCTCTCTCAGTGTTCTCCTTCTCCAACTTTAATTTGGCCAGCTCCAATTTGGACTTTCTCTACTCTCTCCTATCCTCCAGCTCCTGTGGATTGGTCTTAGATGTTTAACAGTAGTGTACACCAAGTCACTGTATGGCACTGCACTAACACAAGTCCTATCCTCACCGCTGACCACCAATGTTAGAAATTTGATTTCTGGTTGGCAGAGGTATGCACCCTGTCCAAGCAGGAACAACAATCCTAGTCAAGGTAAGTTACAAACACACCCTAAATTAACCTGTGCTCCCGCCAGGTAGCTTGTCACAGAGCAGTCAGGTTTAACTTAAGAGGCAATGTATAAGGTATTTGTGCAGCACTTCAAACAGTGAGATAGTGAAAACGTCACACAAAAAGATACCACACCTGGTTAGAAAAACAGAGCTTAATTTAATGAACAAAACGACAAAAAATCCAATACACATAACGGAGTTATTAATTTTTAAACAATAAACTGAAATGTAGTGCATAAATGCATAAAGAGCCAATCAAGGCTATCTGTTCAGGCTAGACTGAGTCAAATCCAAATGTTCAGGCTGACCGTGATGGAGCGCAGGTCGGATACAGGCACCAGCCTTGGCTTGCTGCAAAGTACCTTGTTTGTGTCAACGTAGAGGACAAAATGTGAGGAGCAGAGGAGGTGATGCGTCGTCGGCAATTCTTAGGGTGAAGGCGATGCGTCGGTTCCAAGCTGCACAGAGTCAAACATGCACTGGAACTGAGGTTGATGTGCAGCGCAGTCGGCAATGCTTTGCAGTGGGACCTCGCAGAGGCGGTGATGTGTTGCGGTCAAGCAAAAAGATAATAAAAACCTACCTCCAAAAACACGCTCTACAAATAGAGTTGTTAATTAAATGCAGCAAAGCAAACACAAGGAGATGATGGACGGAGCGCTGAAACTTTTCAGACACTCACCCCCAGTCACGGATCTGGGTTGAATCCATCATCGTTCTTTAGCTCACTTCACCACCCCAGTTCAGACACAGCTATATGTAAATCAGGCTTGACACTGTGCCTCATGGGAACAGTCCAGCCCGAACTGCCAAGCCATGTCTTCCCTGGACCGAAAACAAGCATCCTGGGACCGGTTTAGGGCTAACAGCCCTCATCAGCCAGGCTAGCTTGAATCCAGTGGCAAAGTGAGCAAGGGACCCACGTCTGGGCATACCCTGCCAACTTAGGGCGAACAGAGCAAACACAAGGAGATGATGGACGGAGCGCTGAAACTTTTCAGACACTCACCCCCAGTCACAGATCTGGGTTGAATCCATCGTCGTTCTTTAGCTCACTTCACCACCCCAGTTCAGACACAGCTATATGTAAATCAGGTTTGACCCTGTGCCTCATGGGAACAGTCCAGCCCGAACTGCCAAGCCATGTCTCCCCTGGACCGGAAACAAGCATCCTGGGACCGGTTTTGGGCTAACAGCCCTCATCAGCCAGGCTAGCTTGAATCCAGTTGCAAAGTGAGCAAGGGACCCACGTCTGGGCATACCCTGCCAACTTAGGGTGAACAAAGCAAACACAAGGAGATGATGGACGGAGCGCTAAAACTTTTCAGACACTCACCCCGAGTCACAGATCTGGGTTGAATCCATCATCGTTCTTTAGCTCACTTCACCACCCCAGTTCAGACACAGCTATATGCAAATCAGGCTTGACCATGTGCCTCATGGGAACAGTCCAGCCCGAACTGCCAAGCCTTGTCTTCCCTGAACTAGAAACAAGAATCCTGGGACCGGTTTCAGGCTAACAGCCCTCATCAGCCAGGCTAGCTTGAATCCAGTGGCAAAGTGAGCAAGGGACTCATGTCTGGGCATACGCAGCCAACTGAGGGCAAACAAAGCAAACACAAGGAGATGATTGACGGAGCGCTGAAACTTTTCAGACACTCACCCCCAGTCACAGATCTGGGTTGAATCCATCATCGTTCTTTAGCTCACTTCACCACCCCAGTTCAGACACAGCTATATGCAAATCAGGCTTGACCCTGTGCCTTATGGGAACAGTCCAGCCCGAACTACCAAGCCATGTCTTCCCTGGACCGGAAACAAGCATCCTGGGACCGGTTTTGGGATAACAGCCCTCATCAGCCAGGCTAGCTTGAATCCAGTGGCAAAGTGAGCAAGGGACCCACGTCTGGGCATACCCTGCCAACTTAGGGTGAACAAAGCAAACACAAGGAAATGATGGACGGAGCGCTGAAACTATTCAGACACTCACCCCCAGTCACAAATCTGGGTTGAATCCACAATCGTTCTTTAGCTCACTTCACCACCCCAGTTCAGACAAAGCTATATGCAAATCAGGCTTGACCCTGTGCCTCATGGGAACAGTCCAGCCCGAACTGCCAAGCCATGTCTTCCCTGGACCGGAAACAAGCATCCTGGGACCGGTTTCAGCACTCCGTCTATCATCTCCTTGTCTTTGCTTTGTTCGCCCTAAGTTGGCAGGGTATGCCCAGATGTGGGTCCCCTGCTCACTTTGCCACTGGATTCAAGCTAGCCTGGCTGATGAGGTCTGTTAGCCCGAAACCGGTCCCAGGATGCTTTATTCCTGTCCAGGGAAGACATGGCTTGGCAGTTCGTTCTGGACTGTTCCCATGAGGCACAGGGTCAATACTGATTTGCATATAGCTGTGTCTGAACTGGGGTGGCAAAGTGTGCTAAAGAATAATGATGGATTCAACCCAGATCTGTGACTGGGGGTGAGTGTTTGAAAAGTTTCAGCACTCCGTCCATCATCTCCTTGTGTTTGATTTGTTCGCCCTAATTTGGCAGGGTATGCCCAGACGTGGGTCCCTTGCTCACTTTGCCACTGGATTCAAGCTAGCCTGGCTGATGAGGGCAGTCAGCCAGAAACCGGTCCCAGGATGCTTGACTCCGGTCCAGGGAAGACATGGCTTGGCAGTTCGGTCTGGACTGTTCCCATGAGGCACAGGGTCAAGACTGATTTACATATAGCTGTGTCTGAACTGGGGTGGCAAAGTGAGCTAAAGAATGATGATGGATTCAACCCAGATCTGTGACTGGGGGTGAGTGTTTGAAAAGTTTCAGAACTCTGTCCATCATCTCCTTGTGTTTGCTTAATTAAATGCAGCAACACAAACTTCTTTTACTGGAAATATCTATATTTCTTTTTTTTATTTAAAGTATATATGGAAAATTTCAAAACAATGATTTAATATTAAATATATATGAATCATCTCACCCCTACAAACACAAACAAGGATAATTGTACAACTCCATACCATCAAACTACACACATGCCACTCATATTTTGCATCCCATCGTAAAACACAATAGAGCCTTTAAAAAAACACACATATAATCGACCTTACACAGAATCCTAATTCATCAAATGAGCATCTCCTCAAACTGCTAATTACCATCATGTAATACTACCTGAAGTGATACAAATACATACAGTCCAGATATCTAAATTTACAGGTGTTAGAAATGGGGTCTCTAGTTGGCTTTGGTTTTCAGCCTGTCCAAGTCGGGACCCTCACTCTAGTCAAGGTAAGGAAGTCACACAGCTAAGATAACCCCTGCTCACCCTCTTGGTAGCTTGGAATGAGCAGCCAGGCCTATCTCAGAGGCAATGTGTAAAGCATTTGTACATACTAGGCCTGGGCAGTGAACTTCACTCCGTTCGCGGAGTTTGCGGAGTTTTCTGCACTCTGCATTCTGCGGAGTGCAGAAAATCTGCTTCGCGGTGTGCGGCGGAGTTTTTTCCCCGCTCGCGATCACGAACGGTAAGTTTGCGAGCGCGAGCTGCCGCTCAGGTAGAATTTCTACCCGAGCGGCAGGAATACAAGCACAAACTGCAGTTCGCACTGCACTCCGCCACTCGCAGAACTTCGCAGAGTTTTTTTGTAACTTCGCGGAGTTCCGCATAGCAAAACTCCACGAACTACGCCCAGGCCTGGTACATACACATGCACGATGCCTCGAAAATCCAGACGAGCTGTGTTGATTATACAGCGATGAAGCAGGTGCTGTGCCAGAGTTGGAGCAGTGCCTCAAGGACTTTGGTGATGTGGTGCCCGAAACTCATGATGCAATGGTTCTTCTGATGCACTGCAACGGAAAGCTGGGGCCTGCGGTGAAAGCCGTGGTCGATGCACCAATCGGGAACCATGCACCAATTCTGGCAGCAGTGATGTGTCAAAGTTTGTAGCAATACATCGATAAAAACAGATGCTGGGAATATGTGTGGATTTTCTCCTTCAGTTCACCAGATTCCACTCCCAAGTCCCAGGGAATGGATTTGGCACCACTTGGCAAGTCAGGATTCTCAGCAGAAGAGGCCAGGCACTGGTAGGTGAAGTCTTTGATGGCCCTGAAACTTCTTAACAGGAGGCAAGCACACACAAGCCATTGAAGAACGTTGGAAGTAGGATACAGAAGGTGACTCCCAGGATATAAGCAGAAAGCAGCAGGCCAGCAGAACAAAGCAACAGGCCGAGTGTCAGTCTCTCCTACAGCATCCAGCTCTTCTTCCTGGCAGAATGTCCTTTAGACCAGAAGAGTTCTGATTTTGGGGTGTCAGTGGTCTGATACTTATACATATTTTTGTCTTTGAAGTAGGCAAACTTCAAAGAAAAGTCTTTGTAGTGCACAAGACCCTGCCTTCACTGACCTGGCTGCAGACACACTACAGAGTGGTGGAGACAGCTTTGTGTGAGGAAGGGCACAACCCAATTCAGGTGTCAGTGAAAACTCCTCCTACCACTCTACTCAGGAAGGTCAATCAGCCTGGTGATGGTCCATCAGGAAATGCAAGGCACACCTCAGCTCCCTTTGTGTGACTGTCTAGAGCAGTAATACTCAAAGTACGGCCCAGGGGCCGCTTGCAGCCCTCTTGACCTTTAAATGCGGCCCCCTTGGTGAACAGCAGCATCAGCTGCTGTTTATTTGCTAGCACTAATATTTAGAAAAAAGATGTTAAATAAATGGACAAGCATTTATTAACCTGCAAATAAATGCTTGCCCATTTATTTAACATGTTTTTGAACCTCCTTAAACAATCCATGACCCACCCAGACCTCCTCCCGCCACCCTGCTGGCATTAGTGCGGCCCTTGGGCACACCACAAACCGTACTTTGTGGCCCCTGGGCAAATGGTTGTGAGTACCAATGGTCTAGAGTGAAAGCACAAGAGTCCAACTGTCATCCTAACCCAAATGTGGATTCTACAGGCAGGCAGAGGCTCAGGATGTTTAAGCAAGAAAACGCCCACTTTCTAAAAGTGGCATTTCTAAACACGCAATTTAAAAACCAACTTCACCAAAAGATGTTTTTTTAAATTGTGAGTACAGAGACTACAAACTCCAAACCTCTATCTGCTCCCAATGGAAAATTAGACCTAAAAGATATTTCAAGGCAATCCCCATGTTTCCCTATGGGAGAAATAGTGCTTGCAATAGTGAAAAACGAAATCAGCAGTATTTCACTATTAGGACATGTAAAACACAACAGTGCATGCCCTACCTTTTACATGCACTGCACCCTGTCCACGGGACTGCCTAGGACCTACCTTAGGGGTGACTTACATGTAGTAAATGGGTAGGCACTTCTAAGGTCGGAATGGCAGTTTAAAACTGCACATACAGACACTGCAGTGGCAGGTCTGAGACAGGTTTGCAGGGCTACTCATGTAGGTGGCACAATCAGTGCTGCAGGTCCACTGGCAGCATTTAATTTACAGGTCCTGAGCACAACTGGTGCACTTTACTAGGGACTTACTAGTAAATCAAATATGCCAATCATGGATAAACCAATCACCAATACAATTCACACAAGGAGTACTTGCACTTTATCACTGGTCAGCAGTGGTAAAGTGTCTACAGTCCTAAAACCATCAAAAACTAAATTCAGCACACAGTCAAAAACAGTAGGTAAGAATCAAAAAGACAGGGGAAAGCATGGTCTATCAGGACATCTGTTCCTGTACATAGTATATTTGCACTTTATATACCAGATATAATAGTAGCAAAAAGCATATATTCCACGGATACAAATGTAGTTTTTGTTCGGTGACTGAATAGGTGTAGCACAGGTGTCGACATGCTTTTCAGTGTAAAGTCGTCAGCTGACCACACACCTTCTTCAGGGCAAAGAAAGATGTTTCAACGAAGGATAAAAATATAACAGAAAAGAGGGGGGCGGCAGTCTAACAGTTCTCTGAAAGAACTGCTTAGATAAAGACTTAGAGTGCCAGACTTGGATGCAATTTTTGAAAAAACCTAGGCCCAAGTAAGTGCCAGGAATATGATTCTTAGGTAATGCTAGGAGATCTAGTCCTCCTACTCATCACTATTTGTGGTCAGGAATAAATGCTCTTGAAGCGCAGAAATGCAATCCCAAGGTCCCACAAATGAGACTTTCCATCGGAAATGAATCCAGATGGAGTACAATGAATCTACACCAGCAATGGATGGCAAATACCGGTCTGGCAAACGCTCCCACAGGATACAAACAGCAGTCCACTGCCTTGGGATTGCATTTCTGTGCTTCAAGAGCATTTATTCCTGGCCATGCATCTTGATGTTTTCTTGACGCTTATTTGTGCCTAGTTTTTTCTAAGATGACTTCCAAGTATGACGCTTTACGTCTCTCTCTGAGCAGTTTTTTCAGAGGACTGTTGGGCTGCTGCCCTTCTGTTCCCTCTCTTCTGTTCTGTTTTAATCCATCGTCAAAACATCTTTCTGTGCCCTGAAGAAGGTCTGTGGTCGGCTGACCACTTTACACCGAAACACGCATTGGCACCTGTGCTACAGCCATTCAAACATCGAACAAAAACTGAATTTGTATCTGTGGAATATATGCTTTCTCCTACTATTATGTCTGGTATATTAAGTGCAAATATACTATGTACAGGAACAGATGTCCTGATAGACCTGTAAATTCATATATCTGGTCTGCATGTATATGTATCACTAGAGGTAGTATTATGTGATTTTAATTAGCTGAGGAGTTTGAGGAGATGCTCATTTGATGGAGTATGGTGCTGTGGAAGGCTGATTATATCTGTGTTTTAAAGGTTATATTGTGTATGTGTGTAGATTGATGGTGTGGAGTTGTACAATTTTCCTTGTTTGTGGAGGTAAGATGGTTCATATATATTTAGGATTAAATTATTGTTTTGAAATGTTGCTTATATGCTTTAAATAAACAAAAGGAATAGGCATTTTCCAGTTAAAGAAGTTTGTGTGTTGCTGTATTTTATTTACAACTCTGTTTGTAGAGCGTGTTTTTGGAGGTGTGTTATTTTTTTCCTTTTTTGCTTAGATGTTCCTTATCCCGCTCCAATATAATTTTCCTTGAGGAACCCCTTTACTAACGTGTCTCGGTCAATTCTTGCTGCAGCAGCGATGCGTTGTCATCAATTGAGATGCTCTGGTTTCGAACAGCTGCGGTCCATGCAGGTAACAGCGGTCGGGTCGGGTGGGAGGGATTTCGAGGACGATGCAGAGGGAAAGTTAAATAAAGAATTAATTTTCCCTCGGTATCGTCCCTCGAAATCCCCCCCCACGCGGCCCTACCGCCCCACTGCTGTTACCTGCACGGACCGTGGCTGGTTTCGAACCTTACAATGGGGTTGATGAGTGGATTTTACCTGCATTAGCACTTCATACCAACTTTAAAGTGCCCAGGACTAGGATGGCATGACTTGGCAGGACAAGACTCTCAGATGGCAGAGTCCTGGTGCTGTAGCAAGGTGAGTTGGAAGTCTTTGATGTCCCTGAGACTTCAAAACAGAAGGCAAGACAGCAAGCCCTTGGAGTCACTCTGTGTTCTGGGTTGGAGAGATGCAGGTCCAGTCCCTCTCACTCCCAGGGAAGAGGACAGCAGGCAGCAGGTCAGCACAGCAGATCCATAGTCCAGCAGCACAGCTGTCCTTCTTACTGGAAGAGTATCTGCGGGTCCAGAAGTGTACTGAGTTGGGGATATCAGAGGCCAGTACTTATACCCAGTTGTGCCTTTGAAGTAGGAGAGACTTCAAAGAGATGCCTCCGATGTGCACAGAGTCCCTGCCCTTACTGCCCTGGCTACAGACTCACTACAGAGGGGTACGCAGCCATTTATGTGGGGACAGGACACAGCCTATTCAGGTGTGTCAGCTCCTCCCTCCCATCCTGCCCAGGAAAGCCCATCAGGATGTGGATGGCCCATCAAGTCACACCTAAGCTCCCTTTGTGTGTGCCTGTCTAGAGGGATTGCACAGCCCAACTGTCACCCACCCCAGATGTATATTCAGAGACAGGCAAAAAGCACCAAATGGCTAAGTAAGAAAATGACAACTTTCTAAAAGTCATTACATTGCAATGGGGTAACCCAATAAACTGTGAGACCTGGGTGCATATGATAGAGAAAAGAGTGGTCAAAAGAGAAAATCTGCAGATATAGCAATACCATTTGCCTATCCTGACTCCAAATTGGTAATCAAATGGCCCCAATCGAAAGGACAGGGGAACGTAAAATTACTCAGTAAGAAGAAGAGTGTACCACAATTACAACACAGGAACTCACAGAGTCTAATTGAAAATTAATTAAAAATTCAACAGTATTCCAGTGAGGAATTGAACTTGATACCACAGCGAAAGCCAGCCGGCTCTTCATCTTTAGTTAATTCATAAGCCCCATCATATTGGTATAAGGAGATCCAATATACAATTGTGCCTTTCACAGGGAGTTTCATTTTAATTACTCAAATTTCACCATAGAATTGTACAGGGAGTTGTCAAATTCCATCAAGGTACAGAGTCGTCTTGATACAAAGTATCTTGTGAACGTCTCAATGGAATACTCTTGATTTCAGTTGCTCCTAACTGTCCTGATGAAGACCTGTCATTAAGGTTTTAAGTGGCCTCAGTGTAAATTATGTATTCATACTGATCTAGAGGCAATATTTCATTCGGGAGAGTATATTCTTATTTGTACTGCAAGAATGCTTGTGTTTTTAATGTAGAATCAAATTTGTAGTCTACATCTCTTGCAGTGAGAGAATTAGCCCATTGTATCCATCGTGGATGCAGCGCTTTTCCATTTGGAACACTTGCTTTTGTAACTGCCTCTAGGGTCAGTACTGGAGTCACGACAATTATGCGTTTCCCCTGAGCTAGTGCTCTTTCTCTGACTACAATAGCCTGAACTGCTGTCAGTATTTTTTCTGTGGATGCAAAATGCATTTCTGCGTTTTTATACAAATGGGATTTGTATGCAATGGGTACAGTTTTGCCTCATTGAAGGTGAGGTAAATGTACCCGGATTGACCCGCGATTACACGGCTTACCAAATTCGTGGTATTTAAACATGTGTGTAAGTGTTTGGAAGCTATCATCTCATCTTGTAGGGAACGTAGTATTTCTGTGTGTCCCTGTGCCCAATGTCTAACCATCGAAATCAGGTCTAATTAAGTCATAGAAAGGTTTCACTTTTTCTGCATAATCCAAAATGTATGTTCTGCCAAAATTTAGGAATCCTAAAATGGATTGTAGTCTTTGGAGGTTGGAGCAGCACACAGTTTTCTAAAAAAATTAGCTGCTAGGCTTTTCCCTTCACTTGAGAGCTCATATCCCAAAAATAGGACATTGAGGTGGGCAATTTTTGATTTTTCAAAGTAAACTTTATAGCCCTCAGAGGCGAATCCCAGAATTATGTTGTTCACCCTACTCAAATGATCCAATGATTCATTGTCCATCAGATAAATATCATTTACATAGGACAATGCCTCCTCACCAAAATTTTGAAGTAACTCCGATACTCTCACTGAGAATAACCCGGGGCTATTTTTATACCCTTGGGACAGTCTACAGAATTGGCTTTGAGAGCCAAGGGCCGAAAATGCTGTCAAATATCTGCTTTCAGTTGCTACATTTTGTCAAAAGAGTCCATTTGAAATATTTAGTGCTGTTCTGTATTTCTTCTGCACAATGTTATTCATCAATGCGGCACTGTGTGCATTTTGTACTGCAAATGTTTTCGTGCATGTGTTCAAATGCATGTAGTCTAAAACTAGACAGTATGAATTGTCAGGTTTCATTACAGGAAACACAGAATTATTCATTAAAGAGGTGCAATTCTCAATAAAACCTTGATATTCAAGTTGATCTAAGATCTACCTGGCTTGCTTTTTCGTGTCATATTTTATTGGGACTGCCTCTGTGGTGTAGGAGTAGTTTTTACTGGGATTTCATGGTGCGGTGCCTCAGCATCCCACCCTACATGACTGCGGTATAATGCAGGAGCTAGTGCTACTGGCCACTCCTGCGCGTATGAGTGTTTAAGTGATTCTGGAACGAGGTCGGAGAAGGCTGGTAATATTACGGCTTCTCCTTTTGGGCAGTCCATTACAAACTCTGGTGGCCAATCTTTTTCAGCCAAAAGGATATCGTAACCAAAAGCCAGCTTCTCCCAGAAGATACCTTTCACTTTCCTGGAGATGTCCCCCTCCATTTGGAGTGTTACTTCATATAACTGATGCGGGACACTTACCCAAGTATCAGGTGTTTCCACCTTGTTATGCTCATTTAACACTGCTGTCACCAGAAATTCCATCAGGTTCTGGTGAGCTATTGTTACTTCTGCTGCCCTGTCTAGCATCGTCAGAGTCCATTCCCCGTTCAGAAGTTGAGTCCTCAGAAGCCTGGGCATTTCTTATTTTAAGGGCAGCTACCTTCTTCTTTTTAAATTGAGGTTTACTTTTGGGTTTATCTTATTGTTTGATAGTCTGAAGTGCGATGTATGTCTCTTGGCTTGACTCGCTCTTCTGATCTGCGTTCTGACCGTCTTTCCCTCTCGTAGTTTTTGGATGAACCCTGAAAGGAACAAGAGGAATGTGTATCAGTATCCTGATACCTGTCAGGTTTCTTAATATTGTCACAGTTTCCAAGGTTATATTTCCTGTCAGAGGGCTCCTGTTGAGGGGACCCACCCCATGATTGTCATGTATTCTGCTTGTTTTTTGATTGTTTATTACCCCATTTCTTTTTAGAAGAATCGGTGCTTGCTTGGAGTTATCCTTTTCAGGATTACCCATTAATTATGGTTTCACAGGTCGAGCTCCCAAATTATCTCTTCCCAGCGAAGCATAGGTCTCTTCGATAATTTTAGGTAACTCCCGCTCCTGTTGTGCAGGAGTGCATTTCCTCATGCATTGGCATATAGCCACCACTGCTGCCTCCCCTTTTATGTTTGCTAACAAACCTGTAGATACCTGGGAAAAATTGCATATCAATTTCATCCCTAATTCCAGGGCAGGTTCGCCCCGTACTCGTTCTGTATTTGTTTTAATACTTCTAGTATGACTGCTACTGAGGTGGTACCATGAGTCCTGATATAGCCGGCAGCGAAGACTGTACCCTAAGTGGTACAATCCTCTATCAGAGGAGCTATCCCCATTGGCAAGCAAATAGTCCGTATTCTGTGTTTTTCTTGTGGGCCTGTGTGTGGGAAAAACTGCCTCAAGCTGCGCTCTTTTCTGCGCTATCCAGAATGGCATTTGCTCACGTTTAGTGGGCATTCTTCCCATAATCGCGTTCAGCGTTTGTGGGGTGATTTTAGTCCCTTGTAGTTGACCTGTTTGACTAACCCTTGTAGGTTGAAGTTTGAGTGTTCGCATTATAAACTGTGTAAGATTTCTGTATAATTGTATTATTTCTTTATGAAGTGGACGTAATTCTGCTGCTGGTAATGTATCTATCACTAGATGCGGTGTGTAAGCAGCTAGAACTGGCCAAGTCACTCCATCTCTGCTGAGAGGACCGAGTCTCACTTTTTCTGTGGTATGTGGGAGGGCACTTTTAAACCAATTTATATGCTCTTGGAAAGTTAACGGGACTTCTATGTCCTCGTATGGAGAGTATTCATCTGGTATTTCATCCAGAGTATAGGAATGAAATGTATTTGGCGTGCATCTGCAGGTGGGAATTTAACCCAAGAATAGAACACCTCTGTTCTGAATGTCTTGTGTGCCTCAATCACGAAGGTAACGGTTCCGCCAAATGCTGAGAGACCAACATTTTCTAATTTTATAGCAAGTGCATTTCTGCAATTTTCTGAAATATTTATAGCACCTTCTTGTTCAGTCTTCTCCCTACCAGCGCCACCAGTACCACTAGTACCGCTAGCACCAGCTTTGAGACATTATGGATGATGTTTGGAGGTTTATAGAAAAAGTGATAAGGTTTTTCACAATTTGGGAACTATAATCATTCAAGCTTGAATAAACCTACAGCCAATACATAGGGTATACCTACTGTGACAGAATTTCCCTCCCCTCTCCAGATGTCTCTGGTTTTATGTGAGTAGGGGTCTCTGAGAAAGCACAACTGAACTACTCAGTTTTTTCCGTTAAATGAGAACCAAACCAATGTTGGTGGTGCCATGTCGTGTAGTTCCTACAAATCTATATAGGATCTGTGAGTTTAGACAACATAAACTAAGGGATTGGTGTCCAGACTGATTCCAGACACCCCCAAAGGATATGTTAGTCTGTAGACCAGCTAGCTCACAGTGCCACTATAAGCCCCGCAACCTTACCAAGGAGCGAATAGTTTCTGGCAACTATCAAATGTAACAACCCTGACTCCTCAGGGATCATGGAAACAGTATAGTACTTTTCACTCAGTCACTCGTACTCACTTGTTCTCAGACAGTTATACAGAATAAACGGAGGGGACGTTTTCAATAAGCATTTATTGAACCAGCGTAATTCTATTATAAAATATGTGTGCTGCAACAACCAATAGACAGAAACAGATGTAAATGGTTATAAGCACCAACAGAGTAAATAAAAGGTAGAACTCTACCATGGTGCTAAAACAGTGAATATATGGAGGCATATAGATTCATGGCAGTAATCATGAATACTCCTAAAATGCAAATCCTAACTAAGTGTACCTAAGTGTACCTAGCATGTCTGTAGGTGTATAGCCAAGAATCCCCCTAGGAAAGAACCAACCCCATTACCTGATGGGAGAGAACGAAGGACCCCGTCTTGGTCTCGAGTTGGACACCCTGCAAGGGATTTCAGACCACTGCGTGCTGGAGTGTCTGCGTGCAGGGACTTCAACATCTCGTGTCAGCATGGAAGCTTATCCTCCGGTTTGCCCAGCAAAGATGTGGTACGTATATACCCGAAAGGCACCCACAGGGGTTCTACCTAGATGTGTCACTGGAATACTCTTGATTTCAGTTGCTCCCAACACTCCTGATGAAGACCTGTCATTAAGGTTTTAAGTGGCCTCAGTGTAAATTATGTATTCATACTGATCTAGAGGCATTATTTCTTTCGGGAGAGTATATTCTTGTGCGTACTGCAAGAATGCTTGTGTTTTTAATGTAGATTCAAATTTGTAGTCTACATCTCTTACAGTGAGAGAATTAGCCCATTGTATCCATCGTGGATGGATGCAGCGCTTTTCCATTTGGAACACTTGCTTTTGTAACCGCCTCTAGGGTCAGTACTGGAGTCACGACAATTATGCGTTTCCCCTGAGCTAGTGCTCTTTCTCTCACTATAATACCCTGAGCTGCTGTCATTCAATCTACTCATGCATAATAAATGAAGCTAGTTTTCGAAGAAAACCACACAACATTTATTCTGCTCCTAACTAGGTAAAAGTTCAGCGCCAGAGCCGTTATGTAGAGCAAGGTAGGACAAATGTGGGTAAAAGGTCGGTGCAACTACCTAGTACTAGATTAGGGTACATTGGGGTTCATAACAGTATAGAATTAGCCTCATCCGTAGAAATGGTATTAAATTGTAAATAGCCAGAAGCAACTTTTGAACATCAGAGGGCAGTTTGGAAGAAAAATATTGCTTTTCCAAAAAATTGAAGAAAGCAACGCAGTATGTTTCTTATTGCGACTTTTCTTTTTCCTAGATATCTAGTTTAAAAGAAAATCCTGTGCTGACGCTTTAAACATATCCCACAGAAAGGAAGAGAAAATATACATTATATCATTAAATGAAAAAAACTCAGAAGCAAAGGAAATAAAGGAGCTAGAAAATTGAGCATCCTGCAAAAGAGTATTATTAAATCTCCATCTGTGCGATGTAGAACAGGGAGGAACCAAATCCAAGTCAGTTATAACTATAGCATGGTCAGAGAGTACAATTGGAGTGATATGAGTTTGTATAATGCATTGTGAGAGAGACTTAGAAAGAATAATATGATCAAGTCGCGAGAGTGTACCATGAGAGGATGAATAGTAAATATAATCACAGGCTGTAGGGTTATAAATTCTCCATGAATCTACCATAGCACCTTTGGAAATAGCAGAATGGAATTGCTTGTGCATTTTATGTGCCAAAAATTGTACAGTGGATTGTCTATCTAAAAGAGGGTCCATAATTTGGTTGCAGTTCCCACCCAAAATAAAATATGAACCCTGATATTGTGTACATTTTCTTTCTATGGAGGGCCAAAAAGCATGATCAGGCTGTGTAAGAGCATAAACATTCCATACAGTAATAGGAACATTATCTATAAGAAGATTAACAATAAACCATCTGTCCATATCATCTGTTTCTTGCAAAATCATAGTGAAATTAAAAGACTTTTTGCACAATATAACAACACCATTCTTTTTGTTCAGTGATGGGGAAACAAACACTTGTCCCACCCAACTCCGTTTTAACTTCAATGCTTCGGATTCAGCAAGGTGAATCTCTTAGAGAAGAACCAGGTCATGATTAAACTTACCTAAATGGTATAATACTCTCTGGGGAATATTCACAAGAACGTGCGATAAATATCGCCAAAATAGGCCAACGCAATTTTCCATATCGCCGTCTATCACGGGAAAATAACTCCGTGTTAACGTGGCATTCTCAACACGGCGGTAACATGCGATAGTTACCCGATAACGCGTCAAATGTCCGCGACAACAGTCCCGTGACGGCAATAAGAATTTAAAGCCGAACATGAAAAAAGGTGCGATGTGGCCAACTGCGATAAAAAAGTCAGCGACAAGCAGCGCCAGGCCTGCAAGTCCCACAAGTCAGGCTGCAAAAAGCACAATAAAAGCGGCAACACAAAACACAAACAAAACACAAACAACTGCGAAGCACCATGGAGGTAGCAGGAGCAAGTACAGAGGACAACCATAACCCCACAAGCCCCACGGAGGACCAGCCTGGGACCCCGGGGACAGGGAAGGGCAAGGAGAAGAAGAAGAGGAAGACGCGGTTCAGTCCGCAGGAAAACAGGATTCTGATAATGGAGGTGACACACCCACCATCTAATTGCCATTTGTGAGAATGTCAGCACTAAATGTTGCACTTTCACTTGTCAGAGTGATGTGCTAATGCAGAGAAGTGACATGCACACAGGGAATGTGTGTTGTAATCAATACATTTGCACATGCCGTGCCTGTGGTCATTTTGTCCAGTCCCATGACTGCCAAGGACAGTCCCAATGTGACGTGCTCATGTGAAGAAATTGTCAATGATTGTGTTCCTTCGGGCTATTCCTGCTGCAACTGCACTGGGGTGTGGTCCAACTGCCTCATCTTCCTCATCATCGTCCGGTGCATCTGGCACTTGGATCCATGGGGCATTGGTACGTACACATATGTTGTGCAACACACAACATGCGACGACCATCTTGCACACTATTACCGGGCTGTACAGGAGTCTTCCACCTGTGATGGCAAAGGCACTTGAAACGTGACTTCAACACGCCAAATGAGAGCTCTACAATGCCCCTGGTGTGTTTGTGGGCCGCATTGTACTGCCTCTGGGCCGGGGTGTTCGGGGCTCGGAGGGGTGTCATCATCCATGGGCAGAGTGCATATCCTTGATCACCTGTGACAGGGGGGAGAGACATGTGTCAATCGGTTGTTCTGCATTCTGTGTTGGCAGGCTGATTAGTTCAGTGGTGTGTGATGTGTGCGACTTTGGGATTTATAAATGACATGTCTTGCATGTGGCAGATGAACGGCATCCATGTGTATTACGTTGCCTCACAGCTGCTCCTCACTACCCCCGAGCCTATTCACTTGTGCGCGCTGCGCAGTTGCATCACTTGCACTCCTAAGACACACCATTGTCATGGCTGTCTGCGCATGTCCACAAGCCTGACGATGACACTGTGAATATGGCCGTTGAAGGTGGTCTGCCTCGTGTGTGTAGGCCTATGGTCAGGATATGGCAGACACAGAGACACACGCAGTAGTTGCTTTGGTGGCCATCCCACTACTGAACCACCCCCCCGGGCCCCGAGTTATGTATTCCCACCCCTACGCTGGCCCAGCCTTCTACGCTTACGCTTACAGAGGGGGACGACATAGCTACATGTCCAAGGTCTTCCCCACTGCCTGAGGTAACATGGTTGCATCCACTGTCCACAACACTACAAGCAACAGCAGTATATGTCCACATGGACATGTCTGTGCTCTGCATACTGATGCCTGTCCAGCACATCACCGCCACACTTGGCATTGTGTACATTCTAAGTCATGGGTCTCCTGCCTCCTTCGCACAGACTTGGTCCCCACCACTCCCCACATTCTGCAATTGTGTGGCAGAGGTGCCATGACGTGGATGGTTTGTCTACATGTCTGGCCCCTGTTACCACAGTTCCTTGAGTTGTTGTGTCTGGTAGGTGGGCATGTTGTTTGGCATGTTGTATGTGATTCAGTAACGTGTGCATTACCACAGTTGTGAGTTGCATGATTGTGGAGTCGAGGTGTGTGGAGTGTTCATTTGGTACTTACCAGCGAGCAGTGCATTTCCATAGGTGCCATCCTGGAAGCGCTGGTTGATTATGGACTGTCGGAAGATGTAGGAATAATGCACACTGCCTGGGTAGTTGGCGACGACATTGGTGAACAGTCCCCGGTGGTCCACTATTGCCTGCACATTGATGGAATGCGTGTGCTTTCTGTTGCGGTAATTGTGTGCAGTGTCGGCAGGGGGCACAAGTAGGACATGTGTGCAGTCAGTTGCCCCCAACACGTGTGGGAAGCCAGCTATGGCGTAGAGGCCTTGCTTGGTCTCCAGCTGTTCCTGCGCAGTGTGGGGGAAGTGAAGGTGGTGGGGTATGAAACTGATGATGGCATCCAGGACAGGTGTGATGAACTTTGATAGGGCTGGCTGTGAGACTCCTCCGACTCTGGCAGTTGTTGGTTGGAAGGTACCAGAAGCCAACAGGTGCAGCACAGCCAGCAGCTTTGTCTGCGGAGGGATGTTGGTTGTCCGCTGTGTTGGTACCGTCAGCCTGTGGGCAATATGGGTCAGGATGCGGAGGATGGTTGTCCTTTTGAGCCTGTAGTAGGCAATGACTTCCTCTGGCTTTAAGTCTGTGAGGCTGGTGCGTTTTCTGTAGTTCCGCTGTCTTGTTCTGCGCTGCCTCAGTGGTAGTCCAGGGGGGGATGGTCCGGGGGGGGGGGCCTGAGGGTGGTGGCGGTGGCGGTGGGTGTTGTGGGCCTCTGGGGTCTCCGAGCTGCATGATCAGTAGCTCCATGGCATCTGTTGGTCTTCAGATGTGACTCGGGGATGGGCTCCCTTTTGTGCTGCAGGTTGTCAGCAGAAGTCAGGTGTTAAATCCCTGCTGCTAACGCGCATTATCGCCTGTTTTTGGATCGCTTCGCCGATCTGGCTGGTCGTTGAGAATATCGCGAAGTCGTGTTTTCGTGTGTTTTTGCACGGGAACGCCTACTCTGCATATCATTAGCGTTAGTTGTCGCTCTCATCCGTGGCGATGTTTTCTGCGGTAGCTATCGCGGGAAAACTGGTGATGTCAGCAGTTTGCACCAGCTTGTGAATGGGGCGATGAATCTATCGCCACTTTTGCGGCGCTGAAGTGCCGATAAATCGGCGATGAGTCCTTGAAAATATGCCCCTCTGTCTTTTAACCAGGTTAAACAACTCTTTAATATTCCAAGATTTTACTCGGAATTAGACAAAATAAGAAGAGAATAATCTATCCGAGAATGATAAGGCATAATAGAAAATGTCCAATAATGGTCAGAAGATAAAAAAGGATAATGAAAGAATTAGGGAAGAAAAAACTGAGCAAGAAGAAGGGAAACAAAGGAGAAAAGAAAGAAGGAAAAAGAAAGGGAAACAATGAACAAGTAGAAGTGTCAGTGCATGTCCAAAGAGATGAAAAGGCGTACCTGAATAAATAACAAAATGAAATGGGGTGATGACGACAAATGAGAAGATGACACACCGAGAGGAAGGGAGTCCACGCCACATCAGAACAATATGTAATCAGGAGGAAAATTGCACTACGCAAACACACATGATGAATCTGTGAAAAGAAAAAGGCAAATACATGAAACATAAAAATTACAAATAGTGAAACCTTACAATAAAACACAAATCAAATATAATACTTAAAAAAAAACTCAGTAAACCGTCTGAAAGCCATATCAGAAATGAAAATCAACATGTTGATCTGACTTATGAGATTGTATGAACTTTTTAGTGCAGCTGGATCATCAAAAGTATTAGTATGATTCTGTTACGTTACTTTAAAGGTGCAAGGTTGAAAAAGTCCATATCTGGCGCCTAAAGATCATAGAGAAGATCGAAGTTTGAGAAACTCTTTCCTTCTGGCGGCTGTAGCATTGGACACATCCCAAGACAAGAAAACTCTTTGGCCCAACCTCATGAGTTGCTGTTTAGCCTTAGTCGCAGAATGAACTGTCAACAAATCAGTAAACTGCAGAAATAGTATGATTACTCCTCTTGGTTTGGCAGGAGATGCAGGCAAAGTGAGGCGAGGACCCAGTCTATGAGCTCTTTGAATATTGAGCTAGGTGGAAGGTGGCAAGTCTAGCAGTTTCGGAAGAAAGGAGGTAAAAAAAGAAACAGGATCATTGCTTTCTATTGCTTCAGGAAGACCATGGATATGTAGATTGTTTAGCCTGATCTTTTTCTCCAAACCTTCTGTGTGCTGTTTAAGTTTAGAAACTTCCTTTTCTAGACTCTGAGTTTTAGTCACGTCCTCATGTAAGTCTACAACCTGCTGTTCCACCACAGAAATGCGGTTATCCATCAACATCCATTTCTCATCTAAATGCTGTATCCGTTCATTAGTCTCTTCAACGAAGGGACACAATGTTTGAATTTCCTCCAGCAGTAACTGCAAAGAGACAGGAGTTGAAGACTTGTCAGGTGAAGGAGGATCTTGTTTAAGCCTTTTGGAAGCTGAAGATGGCAATGGCACTAGAGTCTTACTTGTGGAGGGTTGCATGGATGAAGAACGAGGAGTAATGGGGTTAGCCATTTCATCAGAAGAAACTTATCCATCAATGCTTGCTTTGTAGAATGACTAATACCAGCAAGAGCAGAGTACGATTTAGGAGTAAAATCAAATCGCGGTTTTCTTAATCTTCCCATATGAAATATGAAGTCTGCAAGAACCACACCGTTGTCAGCAGCTACAGTTCACTCAAAGGCTGTGAAATATTATCCAGATAAGAATACCTATAACACTGCTGAACTAGGATATACTAGCCTAGCCGAATGCCACAACCATATATTCAATTATTGTGGTACATCCTCAGTCTCTCAGGCACCAGACAAAGGACCTACTAAAATTATGCACCTTGTATAAATATAAAAATGTCAAAATACTAAGGGAGATATTCTCAAGAACGTGCGATAATCATCGCCAAAATAGGTTAACACAAGTCATCATATCGCTGTCTAGCACGGGAAAATAACCCAGTGTTAACGTGGCATTCACAACACGGCGGTAACATGCGATAGTACCCCAATAACGCGGCAAATGTCCGCGATAACACTACCAGGACGGCGATAAAAATCACAACCCGAACGTGAAAAAAGTTGCGATGGGCCCAAACGCGATAGAAAAATCGGCGACAAGCAGCGGCAGGCTTGCAATTCCCACGTCAGGCGGGTAAAATCACCATAAAAGCAGCAAAAAACCCAGAAAGAAATAAAAAAGACATAACAACTGCGAAGCACAATGGAGGGAGCTGGAGCAAGTACAGAGGACAACCCGAACCCCACAAGCCCAAAGGAGGACCAGCCTGGGACCACGGGGACAGGGAAGGGCAAGGAGAAGAAGAAGAGGAAGACGCGGTTCAGTCCGATAACGGAGGTGACACACCCACCATCCAATTGCCATTGGTGTAATTGACAGCACTAAATGTTGCACATACACTTGTCCGAGCGATGTGCCAATGCAGAGGAGTGACATGCACACAGGGAATGTGTCTAGGAATGAATTTATTTGCACATGCTGTGCATGTGGTCATTTTGACCTGTCCCATGATTGCTAAGGACAGTCCCCATGTGGCGTGCCTATGTGAAGAAATTGTGAATGATAGTGTCCCTTCGGGCAATTCTAGCTGCTGCTGCACTGGGGTGTGGTCCACCTGCCTACGCCCTGCACATAAGAACCTTCTAGTCATTCCTCCCTATAAACGGAAACGAATGGGAGGCTGCAGGTTTGCAGTATTAGCTCCCAGTTTCTGGAACACCCTTCCTTTGGACATAAGAACTTGTATTGAATTCACAAGGTTCCGTAGACTTCTTAAGACTTGGCTATTCACCCAAGCTTACAACTAGTTCAGACAATTGAATTGAGGAGGCCTCAACAGTTCCTTAAGTTAGCGCCAAGAAACCAACTGGTGTACGAGCGCTCTATAAGAATTTTTAACATAACATAACATAACATAACATCATCATCGTCCGGTGCATCAGTCACTTGGATCCATGGGGCATTGGTGCGTACACATATGTTGTGCAACACACAACATGCAATGATCATCTTGCACACTATTTGCGGGCTGTACAGGAGTCTTCCACCTGTGATGTCCAGGCACCTGAAACGTGACTTCAACACGCTAAATGAGTGCTCCACAATGCCCCTGGTGCGTATGTGGGCCACATTGTACTGCCTCTGGGCCTGGGTGTTCTGGGCTCAGAGGGGTGTCATCATCCACGGGCAGAGTGCATATCCTTGATCACCTGTGACAGAGGAGAGAGATGTGTCAATCGGTGGTTCGGCATTCTGTGTTGGCAGGCTTATTAGTATATTGGTGTGTGATGTGTGGGACTTTGGGATACATGTCTGACGTGTCTTGCATGTGGCAAATGAGCGGCATCCACGTGTAGTACGTTGCCTCACAGCTGCTCCTCACTCCCCCGAGCCTATTTACTTGTGTGCGCTGCGCGGTTGCAACACTTGCAGTCCTAGGACACACCATTGTCATGACTGTCTGCGCATGTCTACAAGCCTGACAACGACACTGTAATGTTGGCCGTTGAAGGTGGTCAGCCACGTGTGTGTAGGCCTATGGTCAGGATATGGCGGGAACAGAGACACACGCAGTAGTTGCCTTGGTGGCCATCCCGGAAGTGAACCACGCCCTGAGCCCCGGGCTATTGATTGCCACGCCTACACTGGCCCAGCCCACTCCGCTTACGCTTACAGGGGGGACGACATGGCTACATGTCCAGGGTCTACCCCACTGCCTGAGGTAACATGGTAGCGCCCACTGTCTACGACACTACAAACACCAGCAGTATATGTCCACATGGACATGTCTGTGCTCTTCATACTTAAGTCTGTCCAGCACATCCCCTCCACACTTGGCATTGTGTACATTCTGATTCATGGGTCACTTGCCTCCCTCGCACATACTTGGTTCCCGCCTCTCCCCACATTCTGCAATTGTGTGGCAGAGGGGCATGCCTTTGTGAATGGTTTGTCTACATGTCTGGCCCCTGTTACCACAGTTACTTGTGTTGTCATGTCTGGTAGGTGGGCATGTTGGTTGGCATGTTGTAAGTGATTTTGTTACGTGTGTATTCCCACAGTTGTGAGTTGTATGATTGTGGAGTTGAGGTGTGGGGTGTGGGGTGTGTTCCGTTGGTACTTACGAATGAGCAGTGCATTTCCATAGGTGCCATCCTGAAAGCGCTGGTTGATGATGGACTGTCAGAAGATGTAGGAATCATGCACACTGCCTGGGTAGTTGGCGACGACGTTGGTGAAGAGTCCCCGGTGGTCCACTATTGCCTGCACATTGATGGAATGCGTGTGCTTCCTGTTGCGGTAATTGTGTGCAGTGTCGGCAGGGGGCACAAGTAGGACATGTGTGCAGTCAATTGCCCCCAACACATGCGGGAAGCCAGCTATGGCATAGAAGCCTTGCTTGGTCTCCAGCTGTTCCTGCGCAGTGTGGGGGAAGTAAAGGTACTGGGGTACCAAGCTGATGATGGCATCCAAGACAGGTGTGAGGAACTTTGATAGGGCTGGCTGTGAGACTCCTCCGACTCTGGCAGTTGTTGGTTGGAAGGTACCAGAGGGCAACAGGTGCAGCACAGCTAGCAGCTTTGTCTGCGGAGGGATATTGTTGTGTTGGTATCGTCAGCCTGTGGGCAATGTGGGTCAGGATGCGGAGGATGGTCGTCCTTTTGAGCCTGTAGTGGGCAATGACTTCCTCTGGCGTTAAGTCTCCGAGGCTGGTGCGTTTTTGGAAGGACCATTGTCTCATTCTGCGCTGCCTTGGTGGTAGTGGGGGCGGTGGTCCTGGGGGAGGTGGGGGGGCTGGGGGGGTTGGCGGTGGGTGTTGTGGGCCTCTTGGGGCCCCGAGCTGCATGATCAGCAGCTCCATGACATGTGTTGGTCTGCCGATGTGGCTCTGGGCTGGGCTCCCTTTCATACTGCAGGTTGTCATCCAGCTTAACACCAGTAAAAGGCAGGTTTTAAATACCTGCTGCTAACACGCCTTATCGCATGTTTTTGGGTCGCATCGCAGTTCTGGGTGGTCGTTGAGAATATCGCGAAGTGGTGTTTTCGTGTGTTTTTGCACAGGAACGCCTACTCTGCATATCATTAGCGTTAGTTGTCTCTCTCATCCGTGGCAATGTTTTTTGCGGCAGCTATCACTGGTATACTGGCGATGTGGGGAGTTTGCACCAGCTTGTGAATGGGCGATGATTCTTTCGCCACTTTTGCTGCGCTTAAGTGCCATTAACTCGGAGATGAGTCCTTGAGAATATGCCCCTAAGTATCCAGTTCCTTGAAACTAATTAGGGCAACAACACAGAAGCAGGCTTTACCATTTTCATACACGCTCATGGCGGTTGTTATAATTGCATTCAACATTATGAGAAAGCTCAAAATGGCAGCTGCTCCTGAAGTACCACCTGCGTCAGCAAAAATGTAATGCTGAAACTCGCCATACCTCAAAGGAGAGCGGAGTTACACCCTCCAGTCATATTCTGCCGTGATATCCTCCGCATACCTCCAAAAAACCATTTCTACAGATGCCAAAAAAAGCATTGGCGAGTCCACGACTGCAGAGCTCCACTCTCCAGTGGCCATCTTAAGTAGTGCCGAAGACACGCCCCAATGAAATTATATTTAATTGAATTATTTATAACCCTGGGTGGAGTTCGCGGAGTTCCGCGCAAAGTGAATAAAAAACTCAGCTGCACTACGTGGAGCTCCGCGAGTGGCGGAGATTCTTTAAATAGATGCAGTTTGCGGTGATTGTCAGTGCCAGGTGCTTGTCCGCACTGTGCAATCATCGCGAACGGCATCATGCACAGTGCAAGCGGGCGCTGCTTCTTTTCTGCCGCTCGAGTAGATTTTTACTCGCGAGGCAGCTTTCTCAACGCGAGCGGGCGGTTTCTCAACACGAGCAGTCGTGAGCATACGCGACCACTCGCAATGAGAAATCTGACCGCCCGCATTGAGAAATCTCGCCGGGAGGTTGATTTTCCACGCTCGCCAATTTGATTTTGATGATCGCGAATGAGGAAAAATCTTGCATTGTGGAGCGGAGTTTTTTTCCTCGCTCGCCAACTCATGCGAGGAAAAAAACTCCGCTCCGCAACGCGAGATTTTTCCTCATTCGCAATCGTTTTCGGAACTCCGCGAGCTCCACGTAACGTGGAGTGCGGAAAACTCCACAAACTCCGCGAGCGGAGCGGAGTTCACCGCCCAGACTTATTAATTTACGTAACCATAACTTTACTCTAATTACAGCCCTCGTCATGCAATAGACTAAATTACATTTAACTACTATACTTAACCTAATTCATATGTTAGCTCTAACCCTAATCGTAAAGTATTTTTATTTTGAGTAAGTCAAATAAAAATGAACCTTAGCCTGAATTCTACCTTACAGTAATCTTAACACTAACACTTAGCATTAGGGTTACTCTATATATTATTTTTATTTTTATTAAATTCAATAAAAAATAAATGCAAATTTACCATGTTTTTGTACTATTGTGTCTTTTTAACACTCATTCATGCTGTCTGAGCAAGAGTTGTACCTCATGAGTGATAGATTAACACCAGAATTCAGCAATTATCAAGTGAAAGATAACCAGATAACCTTTGCAAATGGTCTTTCACTTGTACGACACCACTGTGGTACTTATTTTAGTATGTTTTTAGTAAGTTTTGATCCATTTGAGCAAAACACCCATTTTTATTTTTTTGCTCATCTTGTGCAAAAAGCGAGATATAATAAGACGTAATCCCTCTTTCTGAAACTTCACCGGCAGGGCGTCACCTCATCTGGTTTAGTAGTGACCCTTCATTCTTAGGATGAGGGTCTGTCTTATGATCTCCAAAACCATGGGTAACTTACTTGTGTCTCCAGCACGGTAGAGTCCCGGAATTGTGGTTTTATTTTTATTGCAGTGTAAATAATCATAGGACTTCCGTTCCTACCATATCCCTTCTTCCTACCCTTTCCTATTCCTATCCCATATCTTCCAAAATTTTGTCAGTTTTTTTATTTTTTCTACTTTGATCAAGTTTTTTAAATGTGCCCACTGATGTCAGCCATTCTTCTACCATTGGAGGGTTTGTGATTATCCATTTTATACATATCTCCTGTGTAGCGAGTAAAATTAATACAAATAGTAGTCTTTTTTGCTTGTCATTTAAAGTGGCTAGACTCGTATCTTTACTAACAACTCCAAAAATACTTACATTTACGCTTACCTCTAATTCTTGTCTCAGAGTTTCATTTATGACCTTACCCACGCCAGACTAGAAAGATTAGAGCAGAGGACACTGCTGAAACATATGGATCTCATTCGCTTTTTCCTCTCCGCATTTTGGACATTTCTTCACCTCTTGTTTGTTTATCTTTGTTAGTTTTTCCGGGGTCCAGTATGCTCTGTGTAAAGTAAAAGATGTTTTTTCCTAAGAGGTGCGGATTGTATTGTGCGCCATAATGTAGTCATAGATACTTGCCATACGTTTTTTACATCCCGCGTCGGCAGGTCTCTCTCCCATAGCTTTCTTGGCATCGTGAAGTCTTCTTCACCAGCCTGGATCAATAGCCAGTACCACTTTGACACTTCCTTTCATGGTGGATCTCCTCGTAGCTGGTTCTCTAGTTCGCTGTTTCCCACATAGTCTTTCTCCTTACTTTTTACCCAACTAGTCAATTGGTAGAATTTAAACCTGGACAGATTTCCATTAGTGCTTGCTAGCAGGGACTCCCAACTTGCCAAAGCCCCTGCTTTTATCAGCTGTCCCCACTTCATTATACCTGCGTCTTTTATAGGAGTTGCCAGCTTGTCTTTTAAGCATTTTGGGGTGCCTGGGGATTGCCAAATTGGAGCATAGGTACTGTAGTACAGGATTTTTAACAATTTTCTAATCTGGTACCATTGTTTACAAGAGTCACTTAAAACCTTCAGCCTAATTTTTTTGAAATATTTTGGGTGTCCAATATTATATAGGTAGAATCCCCTTTCTAACGTTGTTTTATAGTAAGGGGTATAAAAAGAATAGTTTGAAGTAATGAACTTATATTCTTGAATTGAAAGGCTTAGTAATATATTAGGAAGTCCGGACCGGAAATACCTCCTTGTTCTTTTTTCCTGCACAACTTTGTCCATGCTAATCTTGCTCCCATGGAGGCCCAAATAAAACTATTTAGTTCACCTTGTATCTTCTGAATCCATTGTGCCATAAATTCAAGTGGGATAGCATTAAAAATAAAAGTAAACTTAGGTAAATAGTCATTTTTATTGCATTTGATCTCCCCATAAAAGAGAGAAGTAAGCCGCTCCAGACTTTAAAAGTTTCCTTGTCTCCTTCACTCTCATGTCAAAGTTAGCTTGAGCTATTTCATTGATATTTTTTTAGTATCTCTATTCCTAAGTATTTTATCCTGCTCTTTGCTGAGGGGTTGGGAATTTGTGGGTTCCATTCCATGATTTCTTTTTTTGGTGGTTGATCTGGTACCCAAAGACCATGCCAAAATCCTCTATTAACTTAATAATGTTAGCGAGTGACACATTTGGATTCCTTGTGAACACCATTAGTTCATCTGCATATAATGACACTTTTTTTCCCAACCTTTATACTTGAAAGAAAAAACCCTTCTTAATGAGTTGGCTAAATGTTCCATATAAAATTTAAACAATAGTGGCGAAAGTGGGCATCCTTGGCAGTACCTCTTTTAATTTGGATATCCTTTGTTAAATTGCCATTTACCAGTATTTTTGCCGTTGTATATTCATATATATTGGTTACTGCTTTTAGGAAGATCTCTGCTATACCATATAGATTTATAGTTTTGCGCAAAAAAGACCAATTTACCCGGTCAAATGTCTTTTCGGCATTAAAAGTAAAGATTAAGAGTGGGATGTTCTCTTGGGTAGCTATATCTATGGTCTCGATTAGTTCATGTGGTAAGTTATGTAGCTGCCGTCCCTTAATAAATCCTTTCTGATCTCCATGGACTAAGTGACTTGTTGTTTGACCCAGTGTTGTTGCTAGAATCTGTGTGTATATTTGATAGTCATTATTTAAAAGGGATATAGGGCTATATGATTCGCATTTCAGAGGGTTTTTTCCTGGCTTCAAGATTATGGAAATGGTAGCTTCATTCCAGGATTTTGGCAGGTGTTGACCTTCAAGAAAAACTGTGTTAAGTAAAGTCACCAGTATAGGGGCCAGAAGCTCTTTCAAAACTTTGTATAATTCCCTTGGTAATGCATCCGGGCCAGCAGCCTTCCCTCTCTTTAGTTTCTTCAAAGCAGCCATTACCTCCTCTAGTGTTATCTCAGAGTTAAGAAGACCTCTTTGTTCTTCCTCTAACTTTGGAATAGATAACTTATTTAAGTATGATACTATTTGTTCCTCTGAGGCTTCAAGGTCTTCAGTATATAGGGACTGAAAAAAATCAGCAAAGGCAGTCTCAGTCTCCAAGTCGTCCACCTCCTGCCTGCCCTGCTTGTCTCTCTGTATAGCTACAATCTTGTTTCTGTTGTGTTCAGTTTTTAGTTTCCCAGCAAGTAATTTTCCACTCTCTTCCCCATATTCATAATTTGATACCACACTGGCTTCCCATTTTTTCCTGATTCTGGTGTCTAACATATTGGTCAGTACATTCTTCTATTCAGCTATTTCTTCATCTATACTTCCTTGTTCTTGTGTGGACCCAGCCCCCTCCATTTTTCTATATCGCTGTGAGCTTTCAGCTTCTAACTGGTGAATTTTATGTCTAGAGTTCTTATTTCTAGTTAAGGCTAAACTGATGAAGGTGCCCCTAATTATAGCTTTGTATGCATCCCATGCTACCTGTATAGGGGTGTCTTTATTACTGTTGATTTCAAAGTATTCCTCCGTTGTTACTTTTAAGTTGTCGATCACCTGTTGATCTAGGAGAAGGGTGTGATCTAAGGTCCGTCTGGGCTCTGCCTGAGAAAACCCTATTTTCATTGTCATAGAGACAGGAGAATGGTCAGAGAGGTGGCAGGTACATGCTCGACTTTGTCGACATTGTTACTTAAAGTTTTATCTATTAAAAAAAATCAATTCTGGATGCATGGCCATATTTTTTATTTTTATAAGTGAACCTATTTCTTAGGTCTCCTTTCTTCTTCCACACATCCACCAAACCTAAATCTTCTATATATCTTTTCAGCCACATCCTCATTTTTGGGGGATTTAAACCTTTACCCGGTGGGAATCTGTCCTCTTTGAGATCTAATAACAGATTGAAATCTCCTCCCACAAATATTGGCGCTGAGACTTTTATTAGTTGGGAGTATAAAGCCTGAAGTGGAGCGGGATCATCTGTATTTGGGCCGTAGTACCCAGTCACAATATATAATTTCCCATGCAATTTTACTTTGACTATCACACATCTTCCCTTTAGGTCCGCGGAAGTGTCTATGATTGTTGCCTTTGCAGATTTTTTAAACAGACTTTTCCACACCTTTGATGCAACAGGATTGATTAGTCCAGACATAACTATCTACCCACTTTTGATGTTTCATAATCTTATCCCATGCCTTTTTCAGAAGGTGTGTCTCTTTGAGAATTATAAATTAATTGTTCACTAATGTTAGATACTCCAATATTTTATTTCTCCTCTTTTGTACTCTGAGGCCATTCACATTCCAGGACATAATATGTACTATGTTATTTATCATAGGTCTTTTTTACAGCTGAAATGTCGTATGTATTGGGACCTCGTCTTTCCTGGTTCGATGCACAATAGACAAAGACTATAAACTTTTTTTTCCCCAATTTGCTTCCACACCTCGTGAAAAATGTATACTACAATTTAGTGAGCCCTTCCCTCATGGCCTCCCGTGGAGAACCCTCCCTGTTTCCATTGGACAAAATTAGATTTGCCCTTTTCGAGAGCTGCCCTCTCTAGGCTGTCGATTGATCAAGCTTTGTTTTCTCCTAGCTTTTCCAACTACTTTTGTTGGGTCTTGATTGATTCTATAAGATGTGCTACCTCTTTTCGCTCCCTAATGTTGTGCATCTGATTTCTCCACATGATTCTTAGGGAGGCTGGGAATCTCATCTAAACTGTCACGCCCAAGGACCTGAGCTCCTGCATGTGCTGCCCCAGTTCCCACTGCCTGTCCTGCGTAGCGCTTGATATGTAGGATCTAATTTTGAAATTACAATCACCTTTGTTAAAAGTACCCACCTTCAAGGCTTCGTTCAAGATTTTTTCTTTTAGAGCATAGGTTTTAAAATTAAATAGGATTCTTCGCAGGTTTTTCTTTAATTTCCCTTTCTTAAAAAAAAGGGTCTCTGTGAGCTCTTTGAATATCCTCCTTTAGTAGTTTTTCTTCTAATCCAGGGATAAAATCTTTCTGTAAGTTCACCACAAACCTCTTTATATTCTCACCTTCCATCCCCTCTGATATATTTAAGATTCTAAGGTTATTTCGTCTTGCGTTGTTCTCTAATGTCTCAATATTATCTCTTAAGTCTTTCTCATTTGCTTTTAATGTCAAGATTTCTCCCTGGTTGTCCCTCATTTCTTTCCCCAGCTTCTCTACCGTTGTTTCTACCACTAGAACTCGGTCCATTAGTGTGTTAACTTTTAACTCAAGAGCTTCACAAGTTGCTGGTATTTTTTCTTGATTTTTTTTCCAAGTTTGCCCTCATTTCTACAATCAGGGTTTCCATTAGTTTCCCCATTGCTGGTTGCATGGTTTGAGTCAATCTATGCTCCTGGGGTAGAGCGGTAATTTCTTTTCCAAGGATGCACTGATCTGTGGGGGTTGTTGTTTCCGGGCCTTCAGGACCTTCAAGTTGTTCCTTTCGTAAGTCCGCAGAAGGAGATAACCCTACCACCTCTGCTTCTATTCCTTCCATGAGCAATACCTGAAATCTATTGGTTGTAGCAATCCCTCCACTTTTGGATCCTTGGTCACTTCCTTGCATAGTTGTATTTATGCGAACCTTGTTTCCACACTCCCCTCCGGATCCCCTTGTTGTTGTATTATTTAAGGCCTGTTTATCTTGAGTTTTCAAAAAGGAGCGTAGAGAGGGGGTAACTATAATGTTTACTCCTTGGTTCTTCAGTGCAGATTTAGTGGAAGTAGATCTAATATTTTTTGCTCCCGAGTCTTGTCTTACAGTCTGGTGTTCTCTTGCCTTGTTTGCTTTCTGGGCTGTGACCCGGCTTTTTCGTATTATGTCTGATTCTATGTTTTCTGTGTCCAACTGCCTATTTCTCAGGCAGTAGCTAATACCTTGCGTGATTTTTCAATTTCAAGTTCCATGATTTTTCAATTTCAAGTTCCTCTAAGGCATTAATTTTGTGAGCTTTCCTGCCTCTAGAGGAGGTTTTAGCTGAAGTGGAGGTTGCCTGAGAGGTATGCTCTAAGGGGACTCTAGGGGCGAGATCGCCTCCCCTTCCCCTCCCCCTACCGCTTACCGGAGTCATGTATGTCTTCTCTTTGTCTTTTTCTCTGTGATTTCCAGGGTCTAATGTGCTGTACTCCCGCCCGCTTGTGGGCCCTCTGTAAGCAATCCTCGGCATTACCCTTTGGCTCCACTGAAGCTCCTCCGCTGCGTCGGTCCACACACCGACACCGTGCATGTGCACCACTCCCTCCTCCGAACTCTCCTGGCTCTTGTGACGTCGCTGACTCAGCTCCCAGCCCCCCGCATGACAAACGGAGGCTCAGGTTCGGAAAGTCCCCTCTGCAGCCACACTCCCTTGCGAGGTAAGCACTTTTTGATTTTTTTAATTAAATCATGAAAGTTTACATGAAAATTACATCGGGAAAAAAATTTGATAAGTGTTCCGTACTCTAGCCTAGAGAGGGTCAGCTCTCCTGGCTGAGCTTCTCAGCCGGCCGCAATGTTCTACCATTCGGGAAAACGCCATGTTCTCCTTTCGGGAAAAACACCAATTTTTGTTGCTAAAATCTGCAGATTATGCAGCAGATGGTGGATTATGTAGCAAGCGCACTAAATCCATTGTTGTGAGGAAAACACTGCAGCTACAAAATGGGATTACCCTAGTGACCATGGCTAACCCTAATACTAGCTTAAATCTTAACACGTATTCTTTATTTAAAAAATAACATTTTTTTAAATAAAACTAAAATAGCTAATTAACGTTAGTCTGCCATTAATAGCAACCCTAGTCATTACCAATCAATAATGCAAATTGAATTACATTATTTTCCCTTACTTAGATTAAGCTGCTTTCAAATGAAATCAAATGCTACACACATTACTTTACCTTTACCTTATTCGATGTAGTAGCGATTTCAAAGTAGTGCTTCGAATGGCTCGTATCCAAGCA
This sequence comes from Calotriton arnoldi, assembly GCA_963921515.1. NCBI lineage: Eukaryota > Metazoa > Chordata > Amphibia > Caudata > Salamandridae > Calotriton > Calotriton arnoldi. The sequence goes on along the minus strand of CAWUFW010009058.1, from coordinate 609,560 downwards.
AGTGGAGGTCACTATTTGCCTTGGTTGTTTCTGAAATTCAGACTCCTAAAGTTCTTGAGAACTCCTTAGTGGCAGCTGTGAGGTGCCGTTTCCTTGCCTGGTGCTCCTTATCACTCTGAGCTTTCTGTGTATCAGTCTGACTCTCATATTCCCCATAATTTTATTAGTACGGCTGTTAAGCATGTTTTCTAACGAAAATCGTTCACCTTGTGATAGAAAGCTGAAAGTTGGTAGAGACATTCATCTTTGTAATAGTAATCATATAAAAGCAAGAACCCAAGTGGATGCTGCCTAAGACGTCACATAGTCTAATTGAAGTCCAAGATAGCCGACAAATATCAAAAACTCATTTTAAATCTTCCGATTTGCATCAAATTTTGCACAAAAGTTCATGTGTACACATCAGTACATGTCATGTGCATGCCAAAGTTGGACCTAGACTTTGGTTTCATAAATATAAAACCAAAATGGCCACCAAAATGATGTAGAAAACTTTAAAATTCAAATCTGTAAATAATAAGTCTTATTGACTTATATCAACATATATTAATGTGTATTATATATTAATATGTACCTTTGATTTTTTTCAGCTTCAATACATCCTCTGTAATGCCTGAAAATGAGTAGCATGTCAAAACAACTCCCAAAAGGTGCTTCTGCTTCCTCTCTCTTGAGGGAGCTGCACTGGCTCAAGGTGGAGAAGCAAATCCAATTTAAAGCCCTGTGCTTTGAGCACCGAGCTAGATCAGGAGCTGGACTTTGCTATCTCCATGGACTTGTGAGATCCTATCTATCGACTCACGCATTGCAGTCCAGCGATCTTTCCTTATGCGCAGTTCCGAGAGTCAAACGGACTCACATGGGAGGACAATCCTTTGCTTACCGAGTAATTCCAATCTGTTTGCTAGATTATATATCGGCTTTCAGGCAAGCAATGGTAATTTGGAAGAATTTTTCAAGCACGAGAATTAGTCTTTTCTATATTGGTGAATGGAAAACTCAGACAAGGACAGAAATCGCAGCTATTGGACAGCGTTGCTGGAAGTACCATCATACACAACACTGCTCCAGAGGTGGAAGTAAATATATTTGATGGTGCAGCTAAAGTAAATATGCTACCTCCCAGATCTTGTAAAACATTTGATGACTACACTTCAACAGTTTTTATACCCAACATAGAAACTCAAGCAAGTAACATGAAATGATTGGATCTTGTGTGGGATATATATATTACTGGAAGCATCAAGCAAAGTGTTGTCTTTGCAAGTGAGTTGAATCTAACACTCCTGTACCCAAAGATTGGCACAGTTTCCTTAGACAAGATGAAAACAAGACATTGAAGGGAAGCAAGTAGTTGTCACCTGTCAGGATAAAGTTGCAAGCTCCACATCAATGACAAATTTTGAAATATCGCCTTGCAATCATGAGCAAGTGGACAAACGAGTAATGCTTCATTCTTTCCATGCAGCAACTGAAGGTCATTCCAAAGTAATAATTCATACAGTAGATACTGATGTAGTCCTTCTTACAATTGCTAATTTTAAAAACATTGGATGTCAAGAATTGTGGTTAGATTTGGTTCAGGAAAACAGTTCTGCTGCATACCAGCTCACAGTTTTGCAGCAAGCTTAGGCGTTGATATATGTGAATCTCAGCCCTTATTCCATGCTGCTACTGGTTGTGACACCACTTCGGCTTTTTATAGGAAAGGGAAGAAAGCAGCTTAACACACCTGGATGGCACTATCTTCTGCTACTCTGCATTTAAATTTATGTCAGATTGACCAAGTTCTATTGATTCTGTTCACTTGGAAATGTCGAAAGATTCATTGCACTAATGTATAGCCGCACTTGTCCATTGCATAAAATAAATGGTGCTAAAAAAATTCATGTTTGCAAGAGGCAACAGAACTATTGGAAACATCCCACCTACACAAGATGCTCTTCATCAACATGCTAAATGATCTGCATACCAAGGGGACCATGTTTGGGGACAGACTTTAGTGCCCATGCAAGAATTGACAAATTTAAATGATTGGGTGCAAAAGGTTGTGCCAAAATCAGTGAAAATGCACAAAGGCGATCCTCCCATGCACTGACCTTTGCTTTTGCAGTGGAAACTGTTATCAAGATTAAGACAGTATACAAACTCAAATCATTATTGTTTCACATGATAGAAATGTTACAGGGTTTACTATAGTCTTGTATTGTTTAATTGCAATAGAAACATTATCCACATGTTCATAGTATGTATTATAAGGATACAAATGATGCAAGTTATAGGTTTACTTTCGCTACAATGTATGTTACTTATTCCTGGCGTCCTAATGGAGGGCCATTTTGGGTTTATATTTATGACTCGCAGTCTCGATCCAATGTGGGCATGCACATGACATGCACTGATGTGTAAACATGAACCTTTGTGCCAAATGTGTTGCAAATCAGATGATTTAAAATGATTTTTGATATTTGTCAGCCATCTTGGATTTTGATTGGACTATATGACGTCAAGATCCACTTAGGGTCTTGCTCTTTCTTATATGATTACTTTTACAAAGACAAATGTATGTACCAACTTTCAGCTTTCCATCACAAAGTGAACAATCTTTCAGCCTAACTGCTATACTATATTTGCTGTACTCCGGTGAAAGAAACCAAACCCTGGAGTGCCCCATACATCAATAGAGGGCACTGTTCAAATTTCCCTGTGCAAAAAAGTAAGCCTGTGCCAATGTCTTTGATTCCTATTTCCCTTTGGGTGATAAGGTTGCTGAGTTTGGCAGATCAATCACAGTATTTTCTCAAACTCACCAAGCTACGCAGATTGAAATTCAAACTGATAAGAAATTACGACAAAGGGAGGCAGTTCATAGCTCTTGAATATACACTGTGTTGCCTTTTCTGATATCTTTATCGATTGGAGGATGGAAAGTAAAAATGTAGTAAACTGAAGAGACTCATTTCAGGTGGCCCTATGTGGTTCCTTTCCACCCCATTACCAGATGTTTGCTGTACAAGTCAATGAGGCTGTAACAGTAGTTGGCAAACCTTTTATGCTCCACCTTCCTTTAGTTATCAGTCCCCCCTAGACTCAATGTAACTGAATTACTTAAAACGTGGACACATGAATAATGAATAGTGAAAATACAGCAATTTAGAAGTTAAGGGCCATTTTCATGGTGCTAAATTCACAGATAGCAGAAAAAGTATGATACCCATTAATGAATTCCACTGCCCACGCCTGTCAAACATTGAATATATTATGTTCCCAACACCTTATTCAGTGCAGGAAGCTACCACAGTGCAAGGCACTGAAGCACACCAACATACACTGATGAGGAAGAACATTTACAGTAAGTGATTCAGAGGTTGCAGAGTGAGTCAGAGGGGCAGAGGTGTAAGGCACCCTCACACTCCAAATAAGGTATAGAACAGACATCCCAAAGTTAAACTTTCCTTGTACCCAGACCAAGCTTAGCACAGAAATAAGAATGCCAAGCATAGGAGTATCGGCCTACTGTGGAGGCCTCAAGACCCAAATAGTGCATGCAGGCAAGTGTTGGGAACAGTAATCTGCTCCAGAGTCCTACTGCCCCAGTCTATGTGTGGTGGAGCAAAATCCATAGGCCACCAAATGGAAAGTGATGCTCCTCTTTGCAGTAACCTTTATCACATATAATCTGTATGTGCACACATAACTATACACTCCTATTTTAACATGCCCTTGTTAAGACTGTCTTACAGGGTAGTAGCAATAGACAAAACTGCTTGTAACATGCGGATTACAAGCTCACATCTTAGCAAGATAGCTGCTGCAACTGTTTGTTGCATAAACCCTTGTGGAACTTGTAGTTATTTCATGGTATATAGTTTGGGGGTATGTTCACCTGCTAAAACAAGAGCACATACCTGCAACACACAGCTATCAACCATGGCAGGACTTCCTCAAACAGTCACTCAGGGTAAGAACTTGAGTGCCATTGAGTTGGGTAGCACCAAGGTCTGTTCTTGAAAACCACAAAACATTGACATTTGCATGGTCTGTATTTATGTAGTCAATCCTAGCACACATTTAGATATGCATATACTGCATCACAAGAAATTAAATGAACATGTTATTGATCATACCTAGAATGAAGACTGGATGCATCATACTTGCTCTCTCTGCTTGTTTTTCCTCATTAGTCATTACACACAATTTTCTTAACTTTCTCATTGTAAAAATATTTATTGTTTGGAAGCTTGGAACAATAGAACAATTTGATTTCTAGTTTCTTCTCTTGGCCAGCTTGTGAAGACACAAGACAGACTTTATCTGTTTCAGTTGATGACTTGGTGAGACTACAGGTAAAGAGTGATGAAGTTTTGCTTTGATCCCCACACCTGGATATACAATATTCTCCAAGGAAAGAGTTTATTGGAAGCCCTCTCTTTAAGTTAAAAAATTATATAGACATGACAATAAGCCCCCTTGGAAAGGGCAGTGGTGCACACAATTTGAAGACCACTCGGTTATTTACACACGTTTCTCCACCCTTCATCGCCCAGTAGGATATGGTGAAAAGAGGGCACCTATTGGTCAATGCAGAGAGCTTATAATGAATATGTATGTTCTGTCAATCAGGAGTGGGAGCCATTGTTTTGGCTTTCCCCTCCTTTGGCTCAAGAGTCATGGGAAATTAAGCCAGTATGACATGATGTCAAAGTTAAGTGGTGTAATAAGGCACTATGGGGCTTATTTACAAGCCCTTTGCGCCACTTTTGCGTCACTTTTAACATGGGAAAAGTGACGCAAAAGTGGCACAAGGGGCTTGTAAATCTGCCCCTATATTTCTAGGGCAATAGCGTGGGGTATAGTAAAGTGTTGACACTGTAATTAGGCAAACAATTCAGGAAGCCAGGTATCACACTGAACCACCTGTTGCCACCACTCTGCTGGGACAATTCTTTCAAAAGGCTTATTACACATATAGAGCTCCCGTCTGCTGGGTTTCTAGTGTCGAACCAGAACTGACTTATTTTAAAGACACTGTGAAGAGAAATGATTCAATTAATTTCCATTCAATGGGGAGTCACTCTTAGGAGATGATCAACCGGCAGTAATGGCACTCTGGAGACCTGGGGGAAAATGCAGACTTTGATCAGTTTCACTGCAGGCAAACCTTGGGAAGCATTACCATTCTTTCAGCTTAATTTGTTACCCAAGTGTCTGCAAATTCCTTAGCCACCATTTAGGAGTTGGAAATTGAGCCTGCTTTTAAAATATGTGTTTTGCTCAGAAATCTGTGCCTTTATTGGAACTTAGCACATTGTGTGATATGGTTTTCTAATAGTGGTTGGCAGATGCTTGTTATCTCGACTGGGTCTGAGCTGAATATAATATGGTCTGTCTATGTGTGTGGTGTTGTTTAAGTTTACATTTGCTGATATAGGTCCAGACAGCATCACCGTTGATCCTGCACATAAATTGGTAGAAATGCCTAACTCATTGTTTTAACAGTTAATTTTAAAGTGACAACAATAAGGCGTTCAGCTTTTGATGAAAGTAGCCGCTCAGCTGATTTGCATTTTAGTGGCAGCCAGCAGTGGCCCGTCCTAAAGGGTGGAGGGGTCTGTTTCCCTACCTTTTTGCAGCCATGAAGAATGTTATGTTTAGGTCAGGCAGCCATCTGCAATTCATGCATTGAATGTGAGGTGCCTGGCTTCCTGAGCTTACATTTTCAGGCTGAAAATTTCACAGCCCTCTCGGCGTGAAGTCCTCAGCCCAGCAAAATGCTTGGAGGTCCTCTTCCTCATGATGAGTGTCACTGATAGACTCGGACCTCAGTGCTTCAGTTTTAAGCACCCAAGTGCTCAGGGCATACTGTTCATCTGGTATGCTTGTCACAGAGTGGGGTGGGATCATCCCTCTGTGTGACGAGAAAGGAACTGCTGCGTCTTCTCTTTGGCTGACCCATAACAAGGTAAGCCAATGAGAGAATGTGGCAGCCCAATCTGACAGAATCCACAGAGGCATTCCTCCCACCACCTGAGAACACCTCTACGGGCAGTAAGATTTTTTTTAATGTTTGGTGTGTGTGTGTGTGCAGTTGTATATGTATGAATTTTTGTGTATTTGTTCTTGCATGCTGTGAATGGGTGTGTGTGTGTGCACACTTGTGAATGCATGGGTGTGAGTGACTGCATTTAGTTAGGTGAGTGTATGTGCGTGAGCTGGTGTTTGGCCTATCCACCACCCTCCTGGTAGAATTACCAGCCACCAGTGATTACAGAAAATTGATAGAGCCAAACTGATATGTCAGCAGCCCCCCACATTAGTTCCTTCTTGTAAAAAATCTGGTATTGGTTGAGGAGGGTGGATGCCCCACAATCCACAATTCTAGTCAGGGTGAACCACAAAAGTCACTAAATTAAACAGTGCTTAACCCTCCGGTAGCTTGGCACAAAAGCAGTGAGGCTTAACTTAGAGGCAATGTGCAAAGTATTTATACAGCATACAAACAGCAATAAAGTGAAACACAAGAAAAAATCCCAAACAAATTTAGAAAAACAGAGTACATTTTATCAAATAAACTGATACCAGAATAACAAAAATCCAAACAGTAAAAACGGATATATTGAGTTTTAAAATTGTAGGTAGATATAGTGCCTAAAAGCACAAAGCACCACTCGCGGTCATCTGGTCATCCTAGACTGCGAGAAAGTCACAAGTTCAGACTGATCTCGATGGAGCACAGCCTGGCTACAGGGAGTGGGTTTTCGGTTGAAAAATGAACCTTCTCAAAGTCTGGCGTGAAGAGTTCCATTTGCGGTGGAGGGGGCCAGGAGGAGCAAGGAGAGCACTGAGGATAGTTGTTGCTGTAGAATAAAGAACAGACCGGGCAGCGTGGGCTGTCGTCGCTGTAGTATGAAGAGCTGGTCGAGTGTCACGGATGGTTGTTGCTGGAGCTTGGCATTAGCAGTCACACGGGCTGTCATTGCTGTAGCGTGAAGCCCAAATTTCATGTTGCCAGTCGTTGCAGTAGCACGAAGGGTTGGGTTGACAGGAGCTTTGTATTTGCAGTCATCCCGGACAGTCGCGGAGAGCTCAAAACTTCAGGATTTCACCTTGCTTCACAGGAGGAGCACAGCTGATGCCAGCCAATGGTCCACAACCTGAGGAGGCATCTCTTGGGATCTGGAACGCACTCCAGCAGAGGCCAGCAAGGCTCAAGCAGGTCCAGTTGCAAGTCCAGGCAGGTCCAGTGCAGCAGGTCAGCTGGGCAGTTGCAGGGAGGCCTCTGGAGCTTGTTTTGTCCCTATAGCTTTGACAGGAGGTAAGCCAACTGATGCTTGTAGTCACTCAGGTTAGCCTGGGTTGAAGGTAAACATGTTGTCTTCCTTCATAGTGAGCAGGGCAGACCTCAAGCAGCAGGGCAGCTCTCTGATTGCCAAGGTAGTCCTCAAGCAGCAGGGCCATCCTGTGATATCAGCAGGGCAGTCCTCTGGGAAGCAAGGCAGTCCTTCTTCAGTAATGTCTCAGGGCCAGGAGTGTGCTGAAGAGTCGCTCTGAAGATCCAGTACTTATACCTGGTACCAGACTTTGAAGTAGAGGGATTTCCTATACAAACCCCACATCTGGTTTTGGAAAGTTCTTCCCTTCCCCTATCAAGGCTCTAAGTAGTATGGGGTGACAAAAGACTAGTGTTAGGGTCCCTTGTGTGCGTAGGAGGTAAGCCCTTTGAAGTGTAAGTGGGGCAGGGAATAGCTCTGCCCCCAGTCATCCTGGCAGGATGACACATCCTGCCCACACTTGGTCTCTTTTGTGTCACGGTCTTGGAGGGATACACAACCCCCAACAGCAGAGCCATTAACAGTCATGTGACCCATGGCACTGACAAAAGGCACAAATGGTTAGGACAGGTAAATGCTAAGTTTCTAAAAGTGATATTTTCAAAACCATGGCTTAAAATCTGATCTTACCATTAAAGATGATTTATAATTACAATTCATTTGAGTGTAAACACCATTTCTCTAGCCCCTCCCAATCACATGTTATCACTTATTAAATGTAATAAGGTGACCCAGTGTTAGTCAATAGGAGAACTGTGAAAAATGACTTTAGGTGTTTTTCATTGCCATGATTAGTAAACCTTAAATCCACATATCCTACTGACTTACATATTTTAAAAAGGAAGGTTGAGGCCTGCCAAAATGTTTATTTCTCCAGATCCAAATTGCAGTTTAAAACTTTACTAAAGGCTGCAGTGGTAGGCCTGAGACATATTTGAAAAGGCTACTTCAGTGGGTGGCACAATGAGTGCTGTAGGCAAGTAAATTAAATGTACCAAACAGGTAGATGGCCATTGTACCTTGCTTTTTGGGAGAAAGTACAAGCACTTTACCAGTGGTTAGTGGGGAAAATGTGCACAGCGACCTAATGCCTACAAAATGGGTTAAGGAACAGAATGCAAAAATCTGAGGGAGACCTTGGAAAAAGGGCCAGGTCCAACACTTCACATACGTTTAACTTTACAATGACCCAACTGTAGCTTGTACGATTGAATAAGACTCCACTATTAGGGCCTGAGTCATAAAGGTATATATGCACATGTATAATTACTCGTGTATTATCCTAGGTGCAAATATTCACTTTTTTGCTGTTCACCATTTTCTAGTGTACATTTACATCTAGGTGTAGGCTTACATGTCTTCACCCTCTCGAATCATGGGGTGGAACCTCCTACAACATAATTTATAAGTGTAAACCTATTATTAGTAACTTTGCACATGTAGGCGGAGACTCAAGGTGAATTAATAAACTTAATTATTCTTTAAAAATTATATAAAATATATTAATGCAAAATATGAATCCACACTAATTTGAAATATTTATTAGGAATTCAGAACAAATAAATTGAAATGTTACAGCCATTAACTCATTAAATTAAACATGAATTAAATAAGTAATTAATAATAAATTTAAATATAGCTAATTTAATTCAAACATCATGTGTTTAGTTATATATAGTTATAGATATGTAAATACTGTAATAATTTAATTAATTCAAAATTACTTCCATTAGGTGTTATTTTATTTTCCTGCCTTCTAAATGTTCTATGAGAGTGTGTTGCAGTACCTGTGGGTGGCCATGTGTGGTGCTTGACTTGCTCTAAAGCTGGGCTGAAGCACATTAAAACCTGTTTAGACAGAGTTAGGACTGTAGGAACTTTAGACGTGTAGTATGTGACTACAAATTGCACCTTCCTATACCCCTCCTTACATTTCCCTAAGCCCCTCTCATTTAGTAGTAAGTATTCCTCATTGTTCAGCCACTCACTCTTGTCCTTCCCACATTTACTATTAAAAGATATACTTATATACATCACTGGAAAAAAGCGATTGAAGAGGTGAGGTGAAAGTCTCCAGCCGTAGTTTTGTGAATTGTATTTTGCAGTATGTGAGTAGTTCTACTATAGAACTACTTTATATGGTACAAAATGCAGTTTGTGATTGGGCCCTTAATGTTTAAAACTATTAACTTTTGCAATGTCTTTTCTGTTAATGTACTATTGTTCTTT